>JAOTRQ010060009.1:0-13719 GCA_028565875.1 Hoplisoma paleatum
AATGCAATTCATTGGTAACTTTCACTATTATGAGCTGTTTTTAGAACAGGCCCGCGGGCGACTCATGAGGTCCTCGCCCGCGGGCACCACGTTGGTGACCCCTGATGTAAATAAATGAAAGTTCGAACCTGTACGAACTCAATTTAATTTAATAAATAAAATGTAAATAATTAAATTTAAGTTGTTCTAAAGAGAGAAACGCTCTGCGTTTTACAGCGTTAAAATAAATAAATCTGATCATCAGTGTGTCTCACATTTATAGTTCCGTGATGATCGTGCTGTTAGATGAGCAGATATAACTTACAAACAGAGCAATCTACTGTCTACCTGTCTGTCTGCTCTGTTCCGGTGGTTCTGTAGAACTGCTAATGTGGGTCTATGTAAGAGCTTTTCAGAATGAGTTGTTATTTTATTTTCTCTTATTTCTGGCTTTGTGTTTGAGTAACATGATGAGTGATGATTTTATTGATTCTATTCGAACTTCTATTGTAGCTAAGAGAAGAAAACGCCGCCGCTCTCAATGATCAAACACAACAGCAGACGTTTGAAAGCCAGAAGCCACTTGTGGAATGGCGCTGGAAAGCGAAACGGAAGCCGCCGGAACCTACCCAGGTCGTGCCGGCAGACTTGAGCGTAGAGTTTAAGTTTCGTCAGCGAGTCGTTGCTGATGTTGTTGCACATCTTGAAGAACCAATCGCTGAGAGGCTGCTCGGACTGAGGCTTTGCTGAGGCACTTTTGACCGTCACTATGCCATCGGCGTGATCCTTACAGATGGGCCTGTGCTGACCGAGTCGACACGCCTGAAACAGACCGGATGCTTGTATGAGGTGGACGAGATAAATGAAACAGCAGTGTGTGTGTGTGTGTACGTACCTCGTATACTGCCGTCAGATCCCTGAAAAAGATTTTAGCGCCGCTGAGCAAGGACTCGTTGTCGGGACACACCACGACGTACGCCACGTCTCTTTGAGAACCGAACGGGTCCAGCAGAAGTTTCTCCCAATAGGGCAGTGCGAAGGGTGAGAGCACCAAAAAGTTGTACTCGTAACCCACCAGGAACGTCGGGATGGGTAACGGCTCCGGAGATTCGTCAGTGCCTGATGAGAAAGACGTAACGACCGGACATGAGCTCACGTCGACATATTAAAACATCGTGTAACGAGATCAATCCCTACCGTACGATCCCCTGCCTGCCATTTTATGGAACTGCTGCCAGGTAAGAGGGCCCTGGAGGGGGCCCCAAGGGCGAACGGATCTCTTCTTTTGGATGGCGTCCTGCAGCACTGGCTGCAGTGTGTGCAGCATTCGTAGCACGTCCTGAGAGAACAGCGTGCTCACGTCGACAGCTACAAAACAAACAAAAACATACGTACAAGATTTTTATACAAAGTCATCAACTGGGCTGATTATTATTATTATAATTATTTTAAGAATTCTCCAAATGTATTAAAATAAGCATTTATACAATAACAGTAAAAGAATTACAAGATGTGATGCCGCCTATAAAACCACGATTAAAGTCACCAGATCTAATGAGAGATTTGACCTCCTACACTGATATTTTAGGATTCTCGATTAGAAATTTCATTTTGAACATGATAAACAACGAAATTTGTATTTTAATTCATTTAAGTTACCATTAAACACTGGAAAACACCAGAAGCTTCGTATAAACGTGGATTTGCGGCGTCTTTTATACGAGTTTGTGTATAAAAATCACTGATGATTTGTGTGTTATTGTGATTTCAGGAATTTTCGATCATTATAAAGGGGATCCAGATCCTTAACATGAACTGGAACCTGCTACAATCACCTCAGTAACAGGAGCTAATAAAACTTTCAGCTTTAGTCGGGAAGTTCTTACCGTTGCGTTTGGCCCATGGATGGAGACACGAGCTCTTGATGAGGGTCTCGTCTACTTTCCCGCCGGACATGTTGTCCATGAACTGCCGGCCGTGTTCCAGAGCCAGGTAGCAGTCGCTGCAGTAGTCGCGCTCCTCCAGCCGCCGTGGCGGCCGCGGCACCAGACCGCCTCCGGCCTCGGGGGTGCAGATCGGTGGGAAAGGATTGGAGCACTGTTCCTGGAACAGTAAGAGCACCTCGTCTGGAAGCTGTAGCGACGAAGCGTGGCGCAGCGCCTCCAGGTGCTTCTCCGTCTCCCGGCCGGCGTCCGAGCCTCTGCCCACGATGTCCAGCTCGTCCTCCAGGAAGAGGCCGGCGCCGTTGGCGAAGCGCCTGTTGACGACGGCGCTGAAGCCGCACGAGCAGGGGTCCGAGCTGGAGTACTGCGAGTCCAAGCCGGCGTCGCTGATGTAAACGGCCGCGTCGGCGCCCCTGATGTTCATGTTGCACACGCACACGCAGCAGCTGTCGAAGTTGCAGTCCTTGAACAGGTTCATGGTGGAGTCGGAGAGGATGAGTGTGACGTACAGGCTGTGGGCTTCGGGAACAGAGGGCGCCGTGGCCGGTTCCACGGAGCTGAGCGGCCTGAGGGTGGAGGGAGTGGAGGCGGGCGAGTAAAGATCCGAGTTGTCGTATTTCATCGAGCCCTGAGCGCTGGCGGGGCCGCGAGGCGTACGCGGGGTACGGGGCGTCCTGGGCGTGGGGACGGAGAAGCGAGGCGTGGCAGGCGACGGCAGGATGCCCGCGCCGCTGTTACTGGGTGGGGCGCTGTTGGACTGGAAGGGGGTGTGTGTTTGTGGGGTGTAGGTCTGGGTGTATTCTTGCAGCTCGATGGCGCTGCCGACGCTTGGGATGTTGCTGCCAGAAAAGAGACACAAAATCAACAGTTAACAACATGCTCGGGTAAATAAGAGGAACACGGTTTAAAAAACACTGAGAAACGGATCCAACAGGAGTTACAGGATCGTGTTTAGGGAACCGGTCGTGTAACCGTGTCGGTCAAGGCGAGGAACGTAACGATTCTCTATAAAAGTGTAATGACACTAAACACGAATCGTTTACTTTAATTACTTCTTTTGTAGTACAATTTTTTGAGCAATTTTGGATTAAGGGCCTCGCTCAGGGGCCCTCCGAACGTGGCGACTTGGTAGTAATGGGGCTTAGACTGGCGACCTTCTGATCTCTATCCCACCTTTACCTTAACCACCAAGTCTTTGTGCACGCAAAACAAATTGAACTATCGAGTGAAGCGAAGACATCAGGAACAGAGAGTTCAGCTTGATGATCTACAGCACCCCCTTGTGTCCACATAACTCAATAGCAACCCTCCGTTTATAAGTATTTAATTATTTAGCGTTTAGTGTGACGTTTTACACGTTAGGCTTCATTCACGACAAGGAGAGTCACATCTCCGCTAGAACTTTTGGCACTCGTGAAACCCACCTGTCCTTGTTGAGGAAGGGCATGGCAGGGACCGACTGCATCATCTCCAGTTTACCCACGGTCCAACTGGGCCTGTACAGACACTCCTCCGGCAGCTTGATGGATGGCAGGCAGTGACTGGGGAGGGTTTTCAGGGGTGCGTACAGGGAACAGCCCACGAAGATCTGAAACGATTCCGGCTTAAAGACGAAAGAGAAATCCTGCCAACACAAAGAGAACCGGACACGTCAGCGCTCGGGAGGTGGAGACAAAAAATTCATATACAGTGTCATTATGTACGGAAGATCCCATAAAAATGTTTCCAAACTCAGAGCTGGAGACTTGAAATATTTCATACGAATCTTTTCATGTACGTTACTACAGATTTAAACTCATTATATGATGTCATTACATGATAAAATAAAAAAAAGAATTCCATTCATAAGCTTCTTAAATTCTTACCTTGATCTCGGAGGGCTTGGGGCTGCAAAAACCTTCCTCCACTTCCATTTTAAAAGATCCGCTGAGCACCGAGCCGTCGGCCAGAGTGAAGCCGGGACCGATCTCCACCGAGCCGCACTCCTTCCCGCCGTTGATGGGGGAGAAACCGGTGATGTGCTGGTCGAGAGATGGAGGCGTAGGGAACATCTGATGGAGGTCGGCCGAGCCTGGACGGACGAGACGATTTGCGAACAGAACATTAAAACACGAACGTTTCCGATGCATGAAAGGCACGAACGGTTTTGTTAAGCGGTCAGTCGGTCGTACTTATGCAGGACAGAGGATCCGGGGCTGCTGGTTTGGGTTCCTTCCCAGCGAATTTCTCCTCGGGTCCATTTCCAGTTCTTCTGGCTCCCGGCTTTGAACGAAAGAAAAAAACAAAAAACAATATTCATTCCTGTAAAAAGCACCACAATAAAACTAACAGAACAGGATTTGTTATTGTTGTTCTTAATCTATCAAAAATATGAATTTGATTAACAGTATTAATGAATTTTCTGTTTCAAATCTTTAGGACAGATGAGCCGAGTTTCCATAGAAACTTTTCTCCAGTGTGATACGAAATATCAGCAGAAAACATACAAACAAAAGTGCATATAATAATAAGTAATATCTGAATAATAAGTACGATTACGCTTTAGTAGAGAATCGATTCGTTTTACCGACTCCGACTCGTATGAACTCGATGCCTTAAACTGAATCAGAACCGGCAGCACTAGCACGGACGTTCCTGTAGGGGGAGCCGTGTTGCGTCGCCGAGTCATGTAAGAACAGGTGTGTACAGGTCTCCTGGGTCTCACGTCCCTGAACCGGCTCAGAGATACGGACCGGATGATCGGACTGTCGTCGTTTATTCACTAAACGAACGTTTCGTCCACTGTGACGCCAGATTCAAACTTTGACATCTCGATCGAGCGTAAAAAAAACTTTTCTTCTCCCGGAATACTGAGCTCCATCTAAAAGTTTTTAATGTGCAATTTTAGGACGCACAAAATCACGGCTGCGGTTGAGAATTTTCGTTCATTAAATCGTGCCCTCACGGAAAAAAAGAGCCGTAATTGGAATTTTTTACTCCAGTTAAGTGCGTTTTAAATTTTTGGTTGCAAATAGAGAAAAATCGTAGTCGCAAATGTACTTATGAACGATTAAATTATTCACTCACAGTCTTGTAATCATGATAAATGACACAATCTAACATCACGTGCACTAATTGAGACTGAATCCGGTGAAACTGGGGCGGCGTCTTTGATCCGAATCGCTTATTAGTAACGACACTTTCCCTCATTATTTTACCAACACAATAAAAGTACAGCGTGATGAAACCGGTGTCCAGCACAAGCGGACGTATCGACACTAATGGAGTCTGACACGCTCCGGTCTGTTGACACAAGAGATTCTAGAGACGTGCGGTGGAACTGCTGACCGTGAGCTCGTCCTCGTCAGAGTTGAAGATATTGTCCAGGTCATTAATGGACACCGCCAGGTCGGTCTCGTGGATCAGGCTGGTTGTTGGAGGTGGTTTGCTGCAGCCGGGCCCCTGGGGATCTGTGGTGAGGGACAGATAGTGATCACTTGTATTGGCAGGGCCGGGAGGTAAGAAACAGGACAACACCTTAAACGATCTCGAAGGAAATAGAACGTAAAAGCCGTATACACACCGTCGGTGGAAGAGGTACTGCCGTCGTCTCTCTGAAAACATTTCATAAAGAAAAGAGTTAAAATGATATTGATTGACTGAACGAGTCGTTTCGATTCGTTTGGCAACGCTGCTGAATAAAACATTCGACTTGCGGTCACAGAAACAGCAATTTAGAAAATTCTAACTGGACCGACGTGTTTTCTTGGGGAGAAAAAAAGAATTCACAATTCCATTCAATCAATCAAAAGATTAAAAAAAAGATCAACGAGACTTCGTCATTTGATCTGAATACGAGAAGAGATTTGTTGACAGTAACAGAAGCACCGATGCCGAAATACGAGACCTTTAGAAACCACATGTTTTCCTTTCCATCGTATGAATACAAAAGCATCTGAAATCTTTCACTGATATCATGACTAGTGGTTGAATATTCCAGGCTTGTAGCTCGGCAGAACAGCCAGCAAAAAGACTTCAGCAGTGAATCATGGGGAAACAAGTCAACACCTCGGTGAGCGACCATTAGCAAACAGCTTTAATGAAGTTATGAATGGACGTTATGACTTCCAGGGTTGATCTAAAAACCCTTTTTTAAACAATGTATGTTGAAAACGAAGCTTCCTGTACATCTCCATTAAACGCACCGCGTGAGAGACTGAAGACACCAAAAATGGTTGCATTATTATGACCGACTGACCTTGTTTCGTTTGGCGGTTTCAGCTCCCGGTCTCTTCTCTTTATCGGCGAATAAGAACTCGTCGTCGCCCTCTACAAAAGCGTACGGATCGGAATCCGCCTCGTGCTCGCCGTCGCCTACAGACACCGAGAGGAACTGGTTCTTCTTCTGAATGTAGAGCTTCACCCGCTCGTCCGACACTTTCAGAGGCATCGACGTGGGAGCCATCATCCTGAAAACGGAGAAGGTGTTTGATAAATAAATGCACAACCCCCAGCCCCCTCCCCACCCTCGAATCTCAGACAGAAGATGTTGTGCTTACTCTGTGACCGAAACGGCGCTGTCGAGGTTGTCCTGCTTCAGTTTGTCCACCGGGAGCTGAGGCGGCGCCAGGTTCACGCTCCTCTTTCCAGGCAGTCGGAAGTATCTCCAGGGGTTGTGGCTCGTGTCCTCGTTGGGATTGATGGCTGAGCCCACGTAGACCGTGGGCTCCTGGGAGTCAGGATACGTGGCGGGGTACTCCGAGGTCAGTGGGTTGAAGGACGGATGAGCGGGGCTTTTGGGAGGAAGCAGGCAGGGCTCTGAGGAAGAAGGGTAGAACTGTTCGTGCAGGGGGGTGGACGAGCGCTTCAGCTCGGTTGCCGTCTCCTCCTCTCGCTCGCAAGGATGGGGGCTGAGCGGGGGAGGCTGAGGCGAGCCGGCCATGTCTCTGGATGATGTGTGGAGAGTCTGGGCTTTGCTCGGGGCGTCCTCGCTGTGGTGGAGAGCGTGATAATGACCGGCCCGGTCCTCGGGCTCCATGCTTAGATCCTCACCCACAAAGCTGCGGTGGTGGAAGGGTGTCTGGGGCCTCTTCTGTTGCTTTTCGGCTTTCTCGGGTTTGTCTACCACTTTGACCTTGGAGGGCAACTGCGAGGGCTGACTGATGGAGAGCGGGAGGCCCGGAGCGCTCCCCACACGCTGCTTCAGATTCTTGTGTCTGGGGAAGAATGAAAAGACAAACCAGGTCACAGCGAGCACGCTTACGATACAGGATACATTCTTCGGCAGCATTCGGGGCATTTGTTCTCTTCGGCATGCAAAGTAGAAGCACGGTGACAGCAGTCATGTTTAATAATGCAAAGTGATTCGTGGTCTGTATGGACGTCTGTCGCATTTAAAAAGTCGGACATTCGTCGTACAGTGTGTAAAGAGAAAGGAATCAGAAATGGAAATGACATAAATCTCGACTCGGTACCGGAACATTTCAAAATTGATCGTTGTTTAATATCAAGCAGAAAAAAAATCTATCGCCACCATATTGGAGGATGAACACAAACGACAGAACCGTCGGCATAAAGGCGATGAATTACTTTGTGTGTGTGTGTGTGTGTGTGTGTGACCTCCATGCTGAACTATAAAAGGAAAATAACGTGTAGTCTCTAGACATCCAGCCTTTAGGCGATCAGTTTTTTTTCCTGTGTGTGTGTGTGTGTGTGTGTGTTTCCTCCCACAGTCCAAAATCAAACCCACAAGGTCGATAGGAGATGCACAACTGTGCCGTAGTTACACAGCTTCCCCTACAGTGCTACAGGTCAGAGTTTGTTTACTCTGTAAATAAACAAATGGCTCTGAAACTGTCTACTGAGCAGCCACGGGCCAGATGCGACTGGAATGACGTGTTGTACACTGAAAAGAATCCTGGAGTTGAACTGTGATGGAATATTTGTTTTCATTAATTGTTTTTTGTACCGTACCTCGGGCAATTGCACTGTCCCCTCTGATAGTGTTCCACGAAATCCCAGGCACAAGCTTTGTCCATTTCTTCTTCCGACACGCCGTTAGTTAGAGCCGAGAATTTTCTCCTGCGCGGATCAAAACCAAAACGGAGTTCAGTTGACTGACTGACTACACGAGGAAGTGAGAACGAGTCGAGCGGGAGAGAAAACCTACTTGTTCTGAGCCCTGTTGACGTTGCACTCCTGCCAGACGGTCTCCACTAGATGACTGGCCAGCTTGCAGGGGACTTTGCCTCCGTGATGACTTGTGCTGTCCATGCCGAAGCCGTCGGGCGCCTGGGACACTTTGGCCCACCTGGGAGTCGACTGTGCTACTGAAGGAACCAGAGTCGTGTTAATAATGTAGAATAATGAGAGACTTTTACTGAAAATGATCCTGTTCGTGTGTTTTGTCTTTGTACCCTGCAGCAAGCTGCCGACCTATTCAGGTGTTTTGTGTATTCGCATAGTGTGTCCCATCGGGATTAAAAAACTAGATGGCAAAACTAGATGATGGATGGATGGAGATTAAGGATGTAACGATGCACCATGAATCGATTTAGCACTTGGACATGTGTAGTCCTGTCCTGTTTAAAGAATCGATATTCACACTTTAAACAGCAGGGGGCGATACCACTGTTACGCAGAGATAAGCTGTTTATTTTAAAGACGAATCAAATAAAAAAAAGCTTCTAATCAGCTTGCCAACAGTGTAAACAGCTGTACCTTTCAGGGCATCCTCGGGCGAGGTCGGGGGCGTGAGGTTGACCGAAGAGAACGCCGGCTCTCTGAGGTTCGTGTGACTGTGATGAGCCCCGGACGACGTACCGGAGGAGTTCGACGCTGCCAGGGCTGGAATATCGGACTGAGCCACGAGCACCAGGCATGCTGGGTACACCATCCTCACCCCCGCTGAAGGAGCAACAATAAACAGACACGGGTGAGGCAAACGAACAGACAAATGGACGAAGACACGAGGGTCAGGGGGTTCGACTTACCGACGAGGACCTCGACGGCGGCCAGAGAGTCGTCCTCCCAGTCCAGATCGTCCAGCTTGTCCTCGCAGGTCTCCTTCGTGTTGGGGCTGATGGGATAGAACTGCTTCCATTCATCTATTAACTTCTGAGTGGGTGGATCGGACAGCTTGAAGGACTGGCCCGTTAGAGTCCCATTTAGTCCGTACGGACTGAGAATCACTGATGGAAGAAGAAAAGCGGCCATTAAATCCTGGCAGGCTGACAGCTTTTCCTCCGTCGATGGTTAAGAGGTGTGTTTTGAAAATCGTTTCGTTAATGCTTTCTTTGAATGTCTAATCGGGCTTGAGGACGCCACGTTTCATTCGCCAGCTGTTTAATTAGCTGTGTCGGAGTCGAACGCACAGCGAGGACTGGATGGAGCGACGCCGCTCGCGTCCACGTCAGTGAACCCATCTGCTGCGACGTTTATCCCAGAGAGAGAGAGAGAGAGAGAGAGAGAGCGTCACGAGAATGAAGAGAAACTCGGACATGTGTCACGACCACCAGACGATCAGCTCATTCAAATGAGATCGCGGTGCTACTTTGTGTGTGTGTGTGTGTGTGTTTATATGTACAGTCAAGTTTTACACTTGGTTAAAAAAAATCATAACAAGGTTATTGCAAGGTCGTGGTTGCATGGACAGTTCGGTCCTCGATGGCCTGACACTTTTAATTTCCCTTTTATAATTGTGTGTGGAGGTAATAAGCTCGGCGAAGAAATTCTCCACCACTACACTAGAGGGCGATGTGTGTGTGTGTGTGTGTGTGTGTGTGTGTGTTTACACATTCGTTTCTGTTTCAGACGTGTTTAAAAGCATTTCGATCTTCTGTTACAATTTCCACTTTCAGCAACATTCATCAAAGAAACATTTGGCAGCTGTAAAGTCTGTGTGTGTGTGTGTGTGTGTGTGTGTGTGTGGGGGGATCGAGCTTGTTGTGCTTGGAATCGACGCCGGCTGCATTTGGCTAAGACTGCGCACATGAAAAGCCGTTCTAACTGACTGAAAATCCCCGGGGGCTGTAAATGATGAACGAGGACGAGCCTGAATATTGAGGACAAGCCTCATCAGGAAGTGAAAACCCTCCGTCGGTAATGAAGAACAGCAGCTCGACACGGACGCTGCGCGGCTTTTGTTTGCTACGCGTAACGGAAAAAGAAACAAAACAGAAAAGATATTCCGACATAAAAATCTAAACTGGACGGAAAGCACATCGACATAAATGATTCGTTTTAAATTATAGATACAGCAGGGGTCAGCAACCTTTCTGAAACTGAGAGCTACTTTTTGGGTAGCAACTAATGTGAAGGGCGACCAGTTTGATCCACACTTGTGACATCACACATTTATAACCTTTAATGACATGTTACTATTAATAATGATGATATTCATCTATGTGAAGATGTTGATCATGTCAATGATTTCTCACAATCATTTAACAAGGTAGGAAACAAATAAATATCAATATGAAATAAAATAGAACAGGCCCGCGGGCGACTCATGAGGTCCTTTTGGGCGACCTGGTGCCCACGGGCACCATGTTGGTGACCCCTGCTTTAACGCCTTTATCCAAAGCAACTTACAATTACACTGGAACACTATTTTGAGCAAATGAGGGTTAAGAGCCGTGATCAGGGGCCCAGCAGTGGCAATGGGGCTTGAACCGCAGACCTTCCGGTCTCTAGTTTAGTACCTTAACCATTATTAACTAAACCATCACTGAGAAGAAGACAGAGACTCTCTCCCAGACTGCTTTATACTTGCATCTATGGATTCTTGTTGGGAACCCCTGATATGTAAAGACGTAACGATTCACTATGAATCGATTCACTTGATACGCAAATCGAATCAGCAGTCCTGTTTAATGAATGGATATTCACTTTAAACGCGGCTACTATTCATCAAGTTAGATTTACTTCTGAATTATTTGTACTTACCGTGGAAATAAAAGGGGAGTGATTATTTAGATAAAGAAAAATTCATCACTAATAAATCTTCTTCATCTTCCGCTGCGATGAAAGGATGTCAGGACGTCGCCACAGTGATTTGTGTTTTTATTGTTGTTGTTGTTGTTGTTGTTTATGCCAGATGCCTTTTCTGCCACAACCTTCTTGTTGTACCCTATTTGTCCAGGCTTGGGACCGGCACTACAATATAGTGGCTAGGTATCCACAGGATTAGTATTCAATTCAGTATCTCCAGTTTGCTTGGTGGCATGTCTTTGGACTGCACCAGGTAACCAGAGCACTTTAAGGCAAACTTCATACAGAAAGTACCTGGACTGCCCCCCTTGGGACTCGAAGCCTGGACTTTTTGTTGTGAGGTGACTATCTACTGTGCCACCGTGCCACCCATCAGAACGAACCCAGTATCATGAAATTCAACTTACTTCATTAATTCCTGTAAAGAAATTATCTGTCTGTCTGTCTGTCTGTCTGTGCTATCTGGTGGTATCTCTGAGACTCGAACCCCGGTCTCTAGGTGTGGTGGAGGTGCATTGTTCTGCTGCATCACCTGAGCTACATGACCTTGTCTTTTAACAACAATTTTTTGTTATTAACTTAACAAACTTTTTTTCTACAATTTCGTGTTAGAATATTAAAAAATCTTTTATTTTGCTCAACATTTAAGCTCCTTTAAATTAATCTTTTCTCTTAAAAACAAACCAGCGCCTCCTGCTGTTTAAAGCGAACAACGATTCATCTTAAAAGAATCGAACGAATCATCCAAGTAAATCGATTCGTTTCGATTCTTTGCTGGTGGGAAGAACCTGACCAATAAGTACCACCCTGACCCCTTTAATCCTCCAGATTACTCCACAGACTCGAAACATCCATGGAATCATCATCAACGGTTGGTAGATCCGACCTCCACTCCACATCCAGCGGTCGTAGGATGCACCACTGTCAGCGTGGCTCCAGATACCTGTGACGACTTACCAGGGCCTTACTGAGTCTGCAGTCGCCGTGACTCGAACCGACTCTTCTGGATATCATGAAACCTGCGAGAGTAACGAAGCACTTTTTTATAATATTGTGTGTTTCAGACTGCAGAGGAGATCGAGAAGTTAACCGTCGATGAAGATCTTAACGATGTAGAGCGAGCCGTCTACCTCCTCAGGTAAAGAGATCACTCACACGTCGTTCCCTATCATGTCCTTGGAAAAAACGAACCGCTTCTCACTTCACTACATTCGATGGTTCGTTCGATACCGACATCGAACCTGACGCCCCACCAGGGTCATGTCGGGGTCACCAAAAACATGTTTAATAGTCACAAACCCAGTCGGAATGAGATCTGATTAGCCGCCGGTGATGCAGGATATTACGTACCAATCATGTAATAACACATCATGTTACATTTAATATATTAACGCCTACATATTAACACTAGAACTACCAAACCGCTGCCATTTGGCAATTATACCTTTAAATCCCAAATAACTGCCATTTGGTAAATGTGAATAGCTCTTCTTGCCTCCAGTGTTATTTAAATTAAGCCATTACATTTGTAAGGAGACGGTCTACTACACTCTACAATCTTCTCTGGAACAAGTTGGTGAACCCCCACACCCCAAAAAAGTCAACATTACCAGATGCCATTTGTCAGCCTCTGGTAGAAAAAGGGGTGATATAAAAATCTTGGTAGTTCTAGTGTTAAAGTTGGAGACTACACATGAAGTCCGGCAACTTACTCATGTTCTGTTCTGGCTGACATCTGTCCAGAGAGCCGAGCTCTCCCCTCGCGTGGTGGCGGCAACGACGGCGGCTCTTTTTCTCTGCTGTATTCTGATTGACAGTTTTATAGGCTGCAAGAAAATTGGTTGTAGTTACAATACAGCTGGTGTGTTCCGAGTAATGAAAAGGGGCACATGGTCTAAAAAACATAGTGATGGAAACTGATTCGAGCTGAGCCCCCAACCGAAACCGGCTACATGGGTGGTGACCATTTATTATTTATTTAGCAATAAGCCTTAGCATGTTTCCACCTAATGTATCCTGTTATTTACTTTACTGTGCTTTATGATTCTATTCTACAGTCAATAAGAACATCAGGAATTACATGTAGCCTGTCAGTTTTGGCAAGAAGGTGTAACCTTAAGTTCTCCGAAAGTGGTGTAGAAATTGGCAAGAACCAAACAAGTGCCTTAAGAATCTTATAAGATTATTTCATTAGTGTTTTATGTTCGATACCAATACTATAAATTGAACATTTGTGGATTTGTTGATCTCTAATATTTCTCCTCTCAAACAACTGAGCAGTAATCATTCACGTCGCTATGTACTATATACACAAGCTGAATAACAATGCACAATCTGTGACATCACAATTTTGCTGCTCATATTTATTTAAACTTTTTTTTCACACTTGTTTCACTTATTTTCTAGAAATGGTTCGTGTGACACATTTCGAGAGATGTGAACGTCAATCACACATGACGGACCAAAGACGTTAGAAAAGATGCTGTTGGATTTTTTGTCATTAAACGAGAAACAATCTTGTTTGGTTTCTTTCACAGCATCAATTGATTACATTTTGTTAAAGATATGAGATATGTTTTTACCCCAGGTGAGCAAATTATCAGAAGTGATTTCCTTTGGGAAGGCCACAGTTGTAAAAACTAAACGATTGTTCCATCATATTGTTAATAAGTTTACTAGTTTTGTTGAGACTCGACTTCTTCACAAACACAATGATGTATTTTGTTTAACTACTATAGGTCAGATATGGGCAGCACTGTCGCCTCACAGCAAGAAGTCCCGGGTTCGATCCCCGGGTCGGGCTGGGGACTTTCTGTGCGGAGTTTGC
>JAOTRQ010060019.1:0-13718 GCA_028565875.1 Hoplisoma paleatum
TTAGTCGACTATTAGTCGATTAGTTGGAGTAAATGACGACCACTGGTCCACCAACAAAATCCTTGGTTGTGGACAGCCCTAATAAGCATTCTGTATAATGTCTAAATAAATGCCATAAACTTAAAAAAACTTCTAAAATCCTAACATTCTAGAACAAGCATTGTAACTGATATAAAACACATAAACATGAAAATATCTAGACGTGTGCATTTGGTATATTAAGAGTATGTAAGTAATGTTAGAATGTAGGATTGAATAAACTGTTAAGTTACCGGACCACAGTTATTAAATGATTTGAAGTGCTAAATCTTATAAAAATGCAATACGTAAGATATATACGCAGTTCTCAAAACATCTTTTCATTTCGTGAGCAAGAACGCCGTGTTCAGTTAAAGCACAACATGGCTATTAAATAATCTTGTAATGAAGGACATTTTGAAGGCCATCCTGGGTACAGAATTTTATTTATTTTTACCACATTTCATTCTCATCATGTTCCACAGGCTCATTGTGACCTAGGCTGTAATTAAAGAGTAAAATTATATGAATTTTCAGAATTATATGATTTTAAGATTGTAAAGATATATGGCAGGGGTGGCCAACCAGCCGAGGATTTGGAGCCAAATTTTGTACTATGGTACTGCAAAGAGCCACATTATGTACACGTGTGCACACACACACACAAACATACAGACACTTTTTTACACTCTCACCCTCATATACACATACACGCAAATATAACAAAATATGAACAATTTGGCAAGTCACAAATGTTGCACACTTCTCACTATGGGCTTAAACTCATCCCAAGACTACAGGCCAGACTTTTGCAGTCCTGGCCTGTCCAAATCCTTTCAGTCCTGCCTACCAAGACCAATGGTCAGTTATTTCACTGTTTGTGGATCTTTTAAGCAGAAATATCACAATACACACAAGGACTCAAAAAAAACATGTTGGAGAGCCGCATTCAGCTCCTCAGCTGCAGGTTGGCCAACGCTGACTTTATTACTTTACTACTATTTGTATATTTCTGTTCAATTTACATATTCTATTCTATCTGAACATGATTATTCACGAATATTGTATTGTTTAATATATCAGATGATTGGTTTTACCTGATGGGTACATCATTGTCTGATGAACATTTTCTCTCACCCTCCAGCCGTGACTCAGTTTGTGTTAGAAATCTCACAGAAGACCAGTATCTACCTAACAAGATTGAGAAATGATAGACGATTAATTCAAATGAACACATAAATGGTTTTAGCATAAAAAATACATGAATGCATGAATAGCAAATAAATTTTGGTATGAACAATACAGACAGACCGATGGGTAGGACTAAGATTTACTCATGGAGCACGGACGTAGGTTTGCATAAAGACCTCAGGGACATGTCCCAACCAATATTTAGGGGGAATGAAATTATCCCTACTAATACTTAGGAGGTGAAACTTTTAACATAACTGTTATTACTAGAGTATGATCATGTTTAGCAGTATGGAAGCACTTCTTTATGTCGCTGTGGTTAACTGCGAATGCTGAACTGCTAAAAATGTAAATGTAAATAGGGGGCTTGAGCTTGGTATTGTCCCCAATAAAGCTAAGGCCAAACTTACGCCCCTGCCATGGATTAAGGAATAACAAGCACAAACTCACTCTGGATTTGAAGCACTTTCTGCAGAGACCAGACCGCATTGGCACATGGCTTGTTTTTAAAAACATGTTCGGGCAAGGAGGCAGTCTAAACACAAATACACATTATTTGATATTTACCATTAACATAGAGGGTTATTTACCTCATTATTCAAACAGCATAACAACAAGACATATGGAAAGAACAGTAAGCTAAAAATAATTAACATAAGGTTGTAATAAATATCTATCACCTTTCTGTCCAGCAGAACATTGATACACTCTTCAGATGCATCACATATTGCAGTAAGTTCATGATCGCACACTAATACCACAACAACACGTCCCCTGGCCAGCATCAGTAGTTTTTGTGTCAGTACCCCAAAACCTACAACACAAACATTTTTGCAGTTACTTCTGTATTAATTAACTGATGCATTTACTTTTGTCTTGAACTGAACATGAAATTCAAGGTGGACAAACATAATATTTGAGGAAGAATTAGTAAACATGTAATACAGTAGAGGTCATTTAAATAATCAAGTAATTCACCGCCAGAACACTAGAGGGTGTTACGATTCTAAGGGTTTTGTTGCAATTGTGTTTACCCTCTGGTATGGTGCAGAGCAAGAAAGGCCGTTGTTGTAGATTTTAGCGGATCAATAGTAAACATGGAATGCTTTTAAATGTTGGATCATGAACAAAACATTGTAAACATCAAGGGTGCACTCTATTGTTTTGATGACTATAGTGCTCCCCCTTGTGGTCTGTGTCACTACTTTTTGGACTCGCAGTCATTACCGGTGTGTAGTTAAAAATGTTGGAGGTGCATGTCAGGCTATACAGAGACTCAGCGGAGGAAGTTCATGTTGATGAATGTGCTCTGCGTCACAACGACATTAATTTGACCCAGAAGTATAAACCAGATGTAAATCAGCCGTACATGTGCGGTGTTTTTTGCTGCCATAACTGAAAACATTAAGCAAATAGTGTCGATCTAATAGAGTTTATTTTAGCCAACTTTTGATACCTACATTCAGCAGATACTCTGTGTCCTCCCTGAGAGGCTGGATGACCATCAACTGCATTAAACTCAGACGAAACCAGGACCATGTCAGGAGAAAACTCCTGTGCAATGGGCATTACCACTGTCCTACACACAGAGAGAGAGACATTGTTAGTGATGCTACAGTCCAAACCTTCACACAGTCAGTGTGAAATGTAAAGACATTGGCTTGTACTTAAATGCTTCCAGGTATTCTGTATCTCCTATGGGTGAGTCCGACTGGCCTGACCATGGTATATTGACATTGAAGCCTTTACCTTCACCTAAGCCAACCTATAGAAGCAAACAAATATGTCAGTAAACTCTTGAATTTAAACCTTTTGAATTTTTCAGATGATGGAATTGTGAGGGCCAAACATTCAGCCTGACATTATTCGAACCACTAACATGAAACTATTAAAGTATCTAATGAAATATTTCACTCTTACACAAGCTCATAATTTAGTGGTTCAGGTGATGTTCAGGAAAAATAAATGTATCCGGTTCTGAACGTATTTATTACAAAGTTTTCCACTTACAGAGAAGTTCAGAATGCCGACACAAAATCACTGGTCTATTCTGGTAGAGAACATACCAACATCCTTGCATTACTTGGTTTTTAAAAAGTATTTTGAACTATACAAATGCCCCTTATTTTATTCGAAGAATGTTTTGGGGAATTTTACAGAATTGTCCTTTACAGTATTTATGGGACATTGGTTGGCTGAAGTTCTAGTCCTTGAGCAAGGCTCTAAATCCTCTCGGCTTCAGGACTGTACATTAGCTGACCCTATACTTTGACCACAGCTTCCAAACAAGCTGAGATATGGAAAAAAAAGATTATCAGTGAATGTGTTAACAGCACTGACCTCATTAGGACCTCCTCGGTCAGAGTTAGCCATGGTATCAGAGAACTGATGCAGGGAGATGCAGAGAACTCGGGGGTCTGTGTAGAAGAAATCCTGAATTGTACTACGGTGATGAACATCCTAAAACAGAGCAAAAGATGGTGATTTAGAAATGCGCTTTGTTACCAAAGACCTACATTGTTTTACGCCAACATTATAAAACACGAGCGATTTTAAATAATAGCTTATTTTAATCGTACCCAGTCCACAATAAGAATTCTTTCAACACTTTGTTGGAGCTGTTTTGCAGCAAGTGCTACTGAACTCCTGAAGATAATACGACCAGAGAAAGCGAGAGAGAGAAAGAGAGTTTTGTGTGTAAAATAATAAGTTTGCATTTGATTAAACGTAAGTGTTTAATGTAATACTCACATTACAGAGGGATTCGATTCCAAAGCATCATGCTGTTTAAATTTTTCCACTATTGCAAAGCCGTTCTAGTTGGAGCAGAGAATCAATACAAATAACGATAATTTCATGTTTCGAGTATGAAGTTGGTAGAAAATTGAAATAAAAAACAAATTTGGTATGCTGTAATTGTTGCTGTAAGTTTCTGTGGAAAAAAAACTTTTGTCAAATGCTGAAAAAAGTGACGTTACAGTTGGTGTGACTGAATTATAAGGTTTATTTATTTATTGAGATTTTAACATCATGTTTTACACTCTATATTACATTCCTGACAGGAAATTCATTTGTCACACAAGTTAAATCGATGCACAAGTCACATCAAAACTTCACTTTGTTTTAACCGCATGTTTCTGGACTGTGGGAGGAACCCGGAGCAACAGGAGTAAATCCACAAGGACACAAACTCCAGGTCATAGAGTAGGTCTTACTGGGAATTATGCCCAAGTTGTGTATGGCAAAATCGCATACACCTATTAATATTATTATGATCATTATTTTATTTCAAGCTCCGATATCCTCCTACAGTCCAAAGATATGAAATGTCAGTGACACCAAATATGTAAATGATATGACCTGATACAGGAAAGACGTAGCACTGTAGTCTCACCTTCAGTTTGCCTTGTGCCACAAGTAATGCCAGCTCGGTCACGGTTCCTGCTGCAGTTCTGATGTCCTCACTGACGTTCTCCCTACTGGCAGTTTTGGCTGTTATCAGCTGGAACGTGAAACATGACATTATAAAATCGTTGGGGCTCTGTGTTGCCAGTGCTGTTGTGTTCTCTTTTGTTCTGTACCTTACACTGAGCCAGAAGCCCACACTCCTCCAGCCTTAACCACACATCCCGTTTTCTTCCAGCGTGCACGTGCTGTTCATACGCCAACCCTAAACATATATACACACAAACTGTTAGCGTTCCTCATGATATCCATATAACAAGTGCATGTTTATTGATGTGCACTAAATATTCAGCAATTCTGGACAAATGTTACTGATTTTGTGAAAAGAAATACAACTCTAGCAAACTGTACATAACAAATGAATATTTTGTTTACTGGTTTTAATTTAAAAGAAATTGTCGCATACAGCTGTACGTTCAAAAGTATCTGTTAGTACCCGAAAATGATCAATAAAATATATTTTTAATTAATTAATTTACCAATTAACCTAACCATAGGTGACCTACTGCTTGTCTGTTGGCAAAAGTTTTTTAGCTCTTGCTTTTCCATTATCCTGAAAAAATGAACAATCGTGAACTCATCCTTTAGTAGTCAGAGAAGGTCCAAGTTTCTAATGTGTAGGCTACACGTCTACAAGCCATATAATAATAAACACACAAACACACACAGGACAAGCAGTCTTTGGACTGTGAGGAAACTCATTTAGATACTAAAAAAACATGCAAGCCAACCACAAAACCCCAAAATGTCTTACACAGAACGCAAACCAGGGACGCCTTGCCGTACGGCGACAAAACCTGAGCGCCTCTCTTACCCAGCTTCCATGTACCTGATAGTATAAGTATCTAAAATGGTAAAATAATTCAAAAATAAGTATATAAAATGGGTTTGATGAAATTAACGTTCTCTCCAAGATATGTATGTGTGCTTTATAGGACGTGGTTTAGTTCTGACCTGTTCTGTGGCTTTCAGCAGGAGATGAGTAAAGGGGTTTCGATATGCAAAAACTATGCATAACAGGGTTGGTGCATGCCAGTGATTGGCAGGGGCTGGCATGCATTCTCTCTTTCGGCCATGGTTGTAATTTCTAAATACATAGAACATTAAATAAAATAGTTTATGTGTAGAGCAGAGCAGAAATAGGACTGATCATTTGAAGTAATCAGAATGTCACTAGTTCAAACTCAGTGACCAGTGTTTGGACCCTGAACGAGGCTTTTCACACATGATATGTAATGTACCTTATCAGGGTGGCTGCTGCTTGGGCTGTATTCTCCAAAACTAAATCGAACTATTTCTTCATTGCTGAATGTGTTTCTTTCCAATATCCCCCTGTTCTCGTGGATCTGATTTACGTGAGAGGCTGGACAATGTTTGTGATGGAACAGCTTAAAAAGAAAAAAAAATCTGAATCATTCAGATCACAGAGAATCGATATTAATGTAAATTTAAAATGAAAAGTGTTTGTCTTTAGTCATGTGTGTGAAGATTTCTTACATTTTCATCACTGTTGCAGAAATAAAATTGGCAGTATGAATAGTGGTCCCGTTTAACCAAGGGCTGTGAGCGTGATCTGCACAGGGGCACATGCTGACTCACGATCACTGCCAAAATACACCACATCAGTTATTTTACCGTTTGCCATGACATGAGGATCTATTTAACCTGGTTTCGGCAGCTTTTTGTGACACTTTTTTAATGAAATTATGGTGTATTGAGCTTCCTTAACATCTAAACAATTTTCATGTGTTTGCTCATAAGACACAAAATCTTTAACCAAAAGGAACATCTTTAGTCATAAAGACTTAAATAGTTTCAGATTTTAATTTTATAGCCGGAAGGAATGTACCATGACATTTTACAGTAGAAATGTAAACGTTAAAAGTAGAACTATGATGTGGCAAAGTTACCATGAAAGTTATATAGTTACAAAGTAAAACTGTAAACAATTCAAAGTTCCATTATAAACGTTCATAGTCATTTAGCCACTTCATAGTTCAAATGTAAAAGTTCACAGCTCTAATGTACAACTTTATAGTTCTACAATTAAAGTTCATAGTTCTATTATAAGAGTTAATAAAGGCTAAATAGAGTTAATATTTTTTTCTTCTGGGACTGGCTTTAATTTCTTCCGGTGTCACGTCATGACTGAGTACAATGTCACGGTTCCACCGGTAGATGTCAGTGTTCATATTTACATCGTCATTTGATAACTGACGTTTAGCGCCAGATCAGATCCTTCAAAGTTCAAGAAACGGCAAATTGGGAGATTTCAATTGTTCTTCTGATTGATTTTAAATAAATAAATAACAGACCAACCATCGCTCCACACATGTAACAGGTTAACAGAGAATAACACCAAACAAGACACAATATTCGACCTGCTTTAAGCGAGACAATCTGTCTCTTGTTAAACTTGGTCTGAGCCACCATATCAACTTCTTAAGAAGGTGGTTGGTAAAAACGTTCCAGTGTTTGCTAGTTATTTGTTTATATATTGTGCTAACCTTTCTGAGAGACTGTTGGGAGATGTATTGTTCTTCTGTGCATCTCAGCTCTGTTTCTGCTAGAGATCATGGCCTTTGAATCCATTTCATTCTAAGGAAAAACATATAACATTAAGCCAAATAAGAAAATGTTTAACGGTGGTTATAAGTTGATGGCTAACCTGGTTATATCAGGTCTGTATTCTATACACAATGTATAATGAACAATTGACGGAAAGGATACCAAAAACTGAACCAAACAAAATCAAACTCACACCAAATCCCTAGTGGTTACTAACACAACCAGAAAAACCGTTGTTCATCACCAAAGTTTATAAATCTGTGTTGGCTTCCATTAGTAGAGCTTTTAATGTAAACATATTTCATTGTAATTTAAAATAGAAATCATTACTAATGTACGTAAGTCAATGCTCACACCAATGCTGTTACTTAATTCCATTATAAGATAGATTTATAAAAACAGTTGTATATCAGAAACCTCATAGAGCAGTTGTCGTGTGCAGTCCAAACCCTGTGATTGGCAGGCTGATATGTATATTGGACAATGACGTTCAGGTGCTGACATGTTACTGCAGATACAGTAAGAGTCTGTGAACATACATACAGAAATGAAGTAAAGACACACGGACACATCGTTTGATTGATCTGGGGAGAACATAGAATTACAAATGAGCTGGGAATATTATACCATGTGAATCATATGATTGATGGTTACCTGAGGGGGGGGAACTGGAATTAGGATTCATCTTCAATCTTGGTTAAGTTTTGAAACTTCTGAGACTAAAAGATACAAAAGCATCAAGCAGAACGAGGTCAGTAAAAGTGGGGTGGCACGAGTGGTACTGGCTCTTCATACCTTATTTGCCACCAAGTTCTATGATAGAATGTTGTAGAATTTTAGAATACACAGATAATTGCCTCTGTTATAGATGGATGCAGATGGATTCGGTTGATGCTGAAACTCCAGGTCTGTTTCCTATTTAACAAAAATAACGAATCATTATATACAATAACACGCTATATAATTAAGACAAAATTAAACTTAAAAAAATAAATAATTACGTTTGCCTTTTTAAAAACTGCTGCAGCTTCTGTTTAACTGTTTTACTAGCAACTGCACCTGACAAAGAAATCACATAAGAATCAGGATCAGGTTTATTGACCAAGTATGTGAGTACACACAAGGAATTTGGATCCGGTGGATTATATCTTTCTGTACAATCCAGGTATACAAACAAATTACAAAATGCAAATCAATACTACACAGGAACATTAAACTTACGATATACAAACTATAATACTATATCTGACAAAGTATGGATGTGTGCAATATTGTATGTACAATATTCAGACACAGTTGTATTTCTGTACTCATAAGCAGCGGTTCACAAATATGCACAACGATGTGGCTATTTGTATATTCATATATACATTATATAAATATGTAACAAATGATCTAAACGATAGGAAAAAAATATGCACAGGGTTAATAATTTTGTATCTGTTTATCATCTTTAAACATTTATTCATAATGATATGTACGTTGAGAATTTACTGTATTGGCTTTTCTTTTTTATCAAAGGCTGATTAATCACTTTTGTTTTTCTCTCCACTGCTGCTCACACATCTGTGTAAAATCATAAAGAAAGCAAAATAAATCATCAGTTAATACTGAACTAACAATTTCATTTTGTATTTCTATCAATATCTATTAATAAGAAATTCTTGCAAAATGTGAATATAAATTAAATTTGATAGACAATTGCATGAAGTGAACCGACTGGCTTGTTCAACGTTTAAACCGTAAGCTTTTTTTTTTCCAACACCACCACAAAAACCACCCCATTAAATTATGGGTATATCGTTACAGAAACCTCATAACTAACAGGGAAGTGGTCGTCTAAATCAAGTAGATAAAAAAAAACTTAATTTTGTCATGTTTTGGTGAGAAGTGGAGCATGTCTTATATAGTTTTGCACTTATTACACAAAGATCACTATTACCAATATTTGACCTTTTTAAAATACCAAACTTCTTCCATGCCAAGTCACATTTCATTGAAATTGCAAAAAGCCAAACAACCAAATGCAGAAGTTTATAACTAAAAAGAACAATTAAAAAAATACTTAAAAAAGACAACTTATTTTAAGATTTTAGCCTGCACCATCTTGTATGCATTATTAAGAGTTTTAAAATAATTTCATTGTTTTAATGTAGTATAATCTGCAATTGCAGCAATCAAATTGGTCACAAAAATTTGGTCACTTAAGAAAAAAAATTAAAGACCTAAAGAAAAATTAAAGGTTGGGGGTTCAAATCCAGGCTCTGCTACACTTCGCTACACTGCTGGGTCCTTGAGCAAGACCCTTAATCCTGTCTGCTTTGGATAAAAGTGTCGGCTAAATGTAATTTACTTTATTTACTTACCTAAGTGATATTTCATCTTCACAACAGTGTTGACACAGTTTCACTTCAGTGGTTGAAGCATATTCATAAAACCGTGTGAGTATAAAACCTGTAAATTCCAGCATGTTGCTGTAACCTTTACAGCACGAGAAATTTACATCCCCATGAAACATATCACATCAGCACCTATCACATCCATAGTCATCAAACCTGACTAACTGATAGGAGAAGCAGAATGACAGCAACCCAATCTAAGATCACCAGAATGTTCTATAACCAAGATCCCCAAAGCTCTGCATCTTGGTAGATATTTGGGTTGGACAGCCAGAAATACACAATGCCAGGAATCTAGCAAGCATGAAAGCACCAGTGCCACACACCCTTTATTTGAGAGACTGATGAAATGCCT
Source organism: Hoplisoma paleatum (assembly GCA_028565875.1). Taxonomy (NCBI): domain Eukaryota; kingdom Metazoa; phylum Chordata; class Actinopteri; order Siluriformes; family Callichthyidae; genus Hoplisoma; species Hoplisoma paleatum. The sequence continues at coordinate 9,997 of JAOTRQ010060019.1, forward strand.
GAGTGAACAAGTACGTTTTTAGTACGAGACATTGTCTTTAACATATTAAGTCTCAAACAGAGTCAGGGAGATGAATCCAAAGTTGCGGAGCTTAAAGTATTGTCATAATGTTTAAAAAATAAAACCTTACCTGTCAAGATTTTCAAGGTTTTTCATTTATAATCGGCATGTTGGTTCCTGAAATTTTCTGAATGTGTTCAGTCTTCAGCTGAGATGATTGTTTAAAACATATTTCAGCCCTTTGATTTCTTAGGTGGGTGTATCTACAAGAATTACTGTGTTCTTACTCAAAAACATCCACCCATGCCTCAGACATATGCTACCCTACATTAGAACCACACACAACCTAGATATGATAACATGCAGTATTTTCAGCACACACACGTGCACACACAAACACATGGCATGTTATTTGCTCATTCATTTTAATGTTGGAAGTGAAAACGAAAACTTTAACTGACCCAAGAACAGAAATCGTCCAGTTTTCAGTGATTACAGACACCAATTACTCTTAAATGTTTTAACCAGGAGACAGATCTGGAGACCTGGCAGTCGAGCACTCTGGTTTAAATTGTACCAGTGCTTACAGATGGCCTTACATGTAAACAAATGTATGTGATTGGCCATACTGTTTGGGGTATCTTTGCCCTATGGCCAAAGTTTTCACATGGAATCAAACTTGTCAAGACCCAAATTTATATTAAGCATTTATAAAGCGTGTATAAAGCATTTGACATTGTTCAAGCGGTCCGATTTAAACCATCTTCACATTTAAGTAATATTATGTAAAATAATATTACATACCACACACATGTGGTGATGAATGCCCTATTTAGGATCTAGGACAGGCATCATTTTGGCTAGTGATTTCCTATAGTAAATATTTCCAGGAAAATCATGTGTAAAGTCTTCAACAACAAAACTTACCAGCTGCTGGTCTCATATTTGGATCAAGAGCGCTCTGGCGAAATATTCAGCAACACATGGATTGGAACAACTTAATCCGTAATCATGTAAAATCTTCAATATTATTTTCTTAATATTGAGCAGACGTCGTATTTCACAAATTCCTCACCCGTTATGAACATGTAGGCATCCTATTTTAGAACGTGTTTTACCGCCGCACCACCTGGGCAGAGCTTGGTGCATTTATTAATTTAATAGCGTTTACATTTTCAGTATTTATCACACGCTTTTATCCAAAACGACTTACATTACAGTTACACTGTAGTCTGAATAATGGAGGGTTGAGAGCCTAGCTCAGGGGCACAATAGCACCAATCTGACCAAAGTGGGGCTTGAAACCGTGACCCTCTGATTGCTTTGTCCAGTGCCTTAACCACAAGGATACTGCTTGCCCATGAATATTTTTTTTATATATATATATTTGTTATTATATGGGACTCTTTATTATTCTGATGTACCTTATTGTGTAGTAAGACACTCCAGGTGATTTAAATGATACAAATACACATCATTTGTTATATACATTGTTATTTATTGGTTGATTTGTAAAACATTAGACAAACATTAAATGAAATCAATACCTAATATAAGGAAAAAAAGAGGAATAACAACCTTTCTATGGCTGGATTACAGTTTGATTTTACCAATAAACTGAGGTCCTGGTGTAAAAGCATATAACCTGTGAACAGAGACAGCTCCCCTCTAAAAGCCTGTGAGGGTTAAACATTGAAAGAAAACAAAACAAAAAGTCTGTTTTCCTCTTTTAAGAGTGAAAATGTCATCAATCATAGTTTAAATGTGTGTTAATAAGAGGCACCGACACTTATAGCAGCTAAGTATGAGGGTATGAGGGTATGTGTGTGTTCAGTACGGACACTGTTGAGGTTGCTGGTTGCTATGTACAGATGTATTTGTCAGTGATAGTCCTCGGTGCTAAGTACGCCACAGTTTTGTTTGTAGTCAAACCCGTCAACACTATGTGAGACAGCGTCACTGCTAAAAGAGGAAACGAAAGACTCCTGAGGTGATCAGGTTGGTTTTTGTAAATGTTTGTGTAAAGCAGCAAAATCCGACCTGGCGGTCTGAATTCGGGATGAGATGTGGCCAGCAGTGGGCCGACCGATCCCAGCAGCTAAACACTTACAGTCACTGGAGTGACCACACCTATAACAGCCTTTTCTCCCTTCTGTGTGTAAATATGTTCATCAATGAGTATTCAGATTTATGAAAAGCATGCAAATATGCTTCAAACTTTTATTATGAACAAAAAAATCTTATTTTTCAAAGCGAATTTGTTTTGAAGCGTAAATGTTTAAAATCCTAATGAATTAAGAAAATAAATTAAAAGGGGTTTTTTTGGCTTTTTTTGGTTTAGACAAAATCTTTCATTTTGCAACCTGTTGGCATAGTGAGTGGCAAACTGTAATATAGGTCGTGAGGATTTATATTTATTCTTTAAAGTCAAACCACCATCGTAAATAAATGAGTGAAGAATGTAAAACCTCAGTTCTGTTTTGCATCTTCTGGATGAGGCTAGAAGTTAAAGAACCTAAATATTTGGAAAAACATCCAGATGGTGGTATTAGATTTTTTTTAAATAAAAGCGTTTGACATTAAATTTGGCATTGGCATATTGAGAAATATGCATCAGTTTAACACCAATCAGAAGTAGAATGTGCTCGGGGAGAAAAAGCTGTAGGTTAAAACACTGTAATATATGAAAAATAAAATAAAAACAGCTGTTATGTTAAGGCGTGTCGGTTGTGATGTGTGAAATACATAAAGTTTGAGGTACTGAGTCGTCCATGTGAGCCACTGCATGGCAATAAATATAAACATGAATCATAAAAAAATACAAAATTAAATGCGTCTGTAGCCCAGTGAGGTAGTTTGTTATAGTTACACTTTGGACTCAAAAAACAGAGACCAACATCATCCTTATTTTCATCATCCACATTATCATATAGTCAATACCATTATCATCGCCGACATTATCATCATCATCATCATCATCATGTTTAGCCCATTGTTACTCTTGAAACAGTTATAGTTATTATGCGAGACTGATTTTTTGTAAAACGAGCAGATGCTGGTGTCGCAGACCATTTCCATTAACAAAATACTCGATGCATGACAATGGAAATGATTAAACATTCAATGTGATGTCCTGTGATACCTGCTGAAACATTTCACTGAAAAGCTTCATTTGTCCAGTTTGAAACAGAGTGAAAACATAAACTCTATAAAGAAACGAGCAGCTTTAGGCGACGGAAAGAGAACGATACAAAGGCTTTTCATCAACCTGTGTTAGAAAAGTGGGGTTTCCATTAAACCTCATTCATAAAACGTTTTAACGCAGCATATCTACTGACCCAACTTGCAGTCTCACACACAAGCATACGATCGATGCATAAAAAACACACTTTCCATTCTGTGCATCCATTACAGACACGATGGGATCGTTACGTGATAAGAACGGGAGAGAGTGGGGAGATTTGGGTTTAGGTCCCAGCTGTGCAACATGTCTTTAGATTTTTCATGTTTTAATGTTTATATGCCTGGATTTGCAGGAAACAGTCAGCAAAAACTGATAAATAAGAGACCGGTTTAAATAGTCAGTTAAATTGTATGATTAAAATAAGTAGTGTTGTTTTGTTCTATAAACTCAAACACTGCTCATTTACATCACACACACACACACACACACACACACACACACACACACACACACACACACACACACACACACACACACA
>JAOTRQ010060039.1:0-13713 GCA_028565875.1 Hoplisoma paleatum
GCCGAAATACTCTGGGATCGGTAACGATTCACAGAGTGACCCAGGGTCGATTTCGACTGGAGGGTAAAAATCATCATCATATATATATAAGTAAGTATATAATAATATAGATATAAATTATTCAGAATCACTAATAGCAGTTGTTTGGAAAGAATTCCTGTATCGCTCAGTCCAGCATTTAGGAAGAATCAGTCTGTGACTGAAGGTGCTCTGTCTCAACACCTCTAGAGCATGAAGAGGGTGTGAATGGTTTGCTATTATGGAGTGGTATTTTGCAAGCATTTGTGACTTTGGAAACAACCTTCCCCACCAAAACTATTGCTTATTGGTGAAATTATTAAATCAAAGGTTTGATCACATTCCATGTGCAAATGCATGTCCAGTCATAAATCAGGGTGGTGTCCCACATTAGAAAGATACACGATACTTAAAATGTTTAATGGTTTAAAGGTTTGACATTTTCAGACACACTGAAACACCACACTGTTCACAGATGCTAATTTCCAACAATTGTGATTTTTTTATTAATTACATTATTATTATTTGTACATCATTTAATGATTATACTGACTGCTTGTTAAAAATGCCATTATCTAATCCTGTATATTGTGCTGGCCTCCGGTTCCCTCACCCTCTGTTACCATGGCAATACCAAGCCCTGTACCTGGAAAAGTATGTTCATGAAGATGCAGAGATTTTTTATATGTTCACCCTGAGATAAGACTTAGAATGTAAAAGAAATAATGTTTGGCATGAATTATTTAGATTTTAGTTCATCATAGAGAAAATCCTTAGGAAAATAAGAGTGCAAACCCCCTTCACCCTCCCACAGCGTGGTAATCACTGACGTGCCAGTCTAGAACCAGGTGCATGTGCCCGAGTCAGACATCCAACTGTGTGTCATGCTCCAGATCTGAAAGCAAAAAATAAAAAATGGAGAAGGGGCGAAGCTTCGATAAATCCTCATAACAGGATCTAAAAGACTCAAACTCAGGCCCTAAGCATCGCAATTCAAACCATTCATAGATCACCAAGATCGGTCAAGGGAACCCTGATGTGTCGGCGAGTCTGCCTGTGTTGTCGGTGAGTGCTAGCCTTAGGAACATGGTAGCTGGTTTGCAGAGCAGATGGAAGGAAAAACAAAAACAAAACAGCACGAGGGTTAAAAGGAAAATAGATCATGTGAACTGTCCCTCCTAGTTACATTACCTCCAAGCCTCCAGCTTGTACATTAACAAATAGTTCTATATGCTTCAGGCTTTTACCTGATGTTTCTGGCAAATAATAACACCTGCAGGTAGAGCGCACAAAGCGGGAAAGTACACGTCTAAACATGTAGAGTTTTGAGTACCAGGGTAATGATTCAGCCTTTTCGTTTGGTGTTTGTGACTAATTGCCGGGTCAGTTATTAACCAACTCTCAGGCAGTAGGGGCCACTAAGCTTAGTGTCGAAAAGTGTCATCAACAGGTTGCAACGTAGATACAGAGTGACTAGAAAAGTCACAGAAGGCCACAGAAGTGGACGGTCCTTTGGCCTCATCCCACACTGATGACCGCTTAATTGTGAACAGTGCCCCTCTGATCTGGATGATGAATGCCATACAACTATAGGCACATTAAAGGGAAGTGAGAAAAAGCCAAATATCACTATTTACATCAGTGTCTGCATGATCTGCAAAGGTACCTAACCACATCTCCAGGAATAATTTACGTTGGACAAGGGACCAATGATGTTAGAGACGTCAATAAGAGTGCGATGCATATAATTGATAATATTATTATTATTATTATATAATATATAACTGATGCTCAAGGGCACAATTTCATTAATATTTTGAGACATGGACATTTTAAGGGGGGTATGCCCACCACTTTTGTTACAACACATAGTTTGAGATCATCATTGTATGATTCTAAATGCCCTATTTAGTGTGGCAAAGCTTTATGTTTTCCATACATTTCAGCTAAATTAAAATATGCCTAACTTTTTGTGAATAATGTTTTTTATTTCAAATTGTTTTTTATTTCTTTCAATCTGTGTCTATTTCTTTCTTTGTGCTGATCTTCTAGAAGATACTGCAATACACAAATATATAGTGATGAAGAGTGAAAGGCCAAACCACTACAGGATTATGTAGGATATTATAAATCTGCATACTATTTTTTAAAACTCACAAAAAACATTTGTAAACATATGTAAATACAATCAGGCACTTTAAAATTAAAGCAATTTCAAACTTTTTCTTACATGCGTAGTGCATTGAATATAAAAAGAAAATTATAACCTTCCAACTTAATTGCTTTTTTTAACGGCATTTGTTTTATTACAAGTTGTATTTATACACATCAATGGCTGGGCTTAAACTTCCTCAATGCAAAGGGCATTCACATTCTTTCAGACAGGATCTGTCAGGGCCTTCTACATCCGTTGTGGCAAACCCTAAAGGGAGTAGCTAAATTTATCCTCTTGGTTGCTTCTGGGATCGATATCCTCCTGGCTCTGTCATCCAGATCGGACTGAATGACCCTAAGTGTTAGTGGTGCCATACACTTTCCAATTCATGTTAATACACTGAACAGTGCCGTAGAAAGATTGTATTGTATTGTATTGTTTTTCAAAATGGTGAACCTTATTTTAGTCAACGATGTTCTATGATTCTGGTTTGTTTATATAATCAAACCCTTTACAAATGATGTGTGCGTGGTGATAAACAGCAATGACGTGTGGTCTAATCAACCTGGTATGTCATCTGGACAGTAACTAGTTGTACCTGAACAAGTTCGTAGAGGTCACTTTAGGAACCAGGTTATCTAAATGGTGGTTTACTAGTTAAAAGAATTAATCAAGATGCAGCGTGATGTAAGAATAATTTGTGTAATTAAAGTAATTGATAATAAGGATCAGAATGTTTCTATAAAGCTATAAAAGCCCTCAGCATTAATACAGCTTTCACAGATGTGCAAGTTACCCAAAGCAGTGGCACTTACATGTCAAGACAGATGCTGGCTGTTACGCTTTTTGTTTGTAATGATGTATTGCAGGCATCAAATGAAAAATTTACCAAGAAATCTGTAGTTTATAAGCTGGTGGTATTTCCAATTAAGATCTTTCAAAATGTTCTGGTTTGTTATGCAATAGAATAGAAGTTTTCCACTTCTTGTCATTAACCTTTTCCCTAAAACAGCCTTCTTCAAACTGTTGCTATATACAGTAATTAGTTTTATGTAAATTACTGGACTACTGCTGGACTTTACCATTGATGACCTCAACACTGAGCATCGACATGAGCATTCACATGTTTATATATAAATATAATATATTATCTATAAATATATTTTCAGGACCAATACACCTCCAGAAAGGAATATTCAGAGATACTCAAACGGTATATTGGAAATGAGCAGCATTGGAAAGTCAAGAGTCAAGATTTTTCTGTTTGTGTGACATCCAACATAAATTCAAGACACGTTTGAAAAATTAGACAAAACCAAGAGCAGGCATATATTTGAAGAAGTGGAGAGGGACATGCACAGGGACTGTCCTTGCTAGGGTCAAACACATGGCTACCATTTGTTTGCATGAATTAACATAACTGATGAGGAAGGGGACAGATATTTATTGTGAGCTTGAAAAGGTTAGCTTCTAAAGTGACAGGTTTAAAAACATTGGGACAAAAGGAACTGGATGCATGATTTAAAATAATAAATCTAACAAATAAGTGTTATGACTCTGTGGATTAGAATATTAAAGCTGAATTTTAATGCATAATAAAATTATCATTGTAATTGGACGAGTGTTATATATAATGTTTAAGACAAGACACTTTAAACCAGGTTTTTTGTTCCTGCCTTTCTAAAGGTATTTAGAAGAGAGCGAGCGAGAGAGAGAGAGCGAGAGAGAGCGAGCGAGAGAGAGAGCGAGAGAGAGAGAGAGAGAGAGAGAGAGCAATTTCAGTATTTCCAGGATGCCTTTAAACTGTGGGAGAAAATCGGAGCACCCCACAGTAAAACCACACAGACATAGAGAGAACATGCAAACTCCACATAGAAAGCCCCAGATTAGCTTACCAGGGAATCAAACCTGCTGTAAGGTAACAGTGCTAACCACTACGCCACAATGATACCAGGCTCAATTGGGTGTTATTGTTTGTTTTTTAATAGATAAATGGATGGATGGATGGATGAAAGGATGGATGGATTTGATCAGATAAATGTGATTAGATAGATAGATGTAATAAGATGAATGCAGATTGTAGTTTTATCTTCTGTAAAACAGTTTATTGTGTAATTATCCTGCTTTCCAGCAATATTATCTATGACACAAGATAATGACCGTGGTTATTCCAATATAATTCATTTGTTTATAGTTAAAACTGTGAACTTGACGGAAGTGACGAATAGAGTTTGTGAATAATGAAATTGCTCTACAGAAGTGATTGTGGCAGCAGTGACATGAAAGCCATCGGAAAAAGTCTTTATCATATTATCATATATAAGGATAAGAAAAAAGACACATTGCAATCATTCCAATCTGATGTTTGTTGTAATAAAACAGTCGAAATCCATCACACACATAAACAAATTGAGCAAACACGTGTATACACACAGACTAGACAGTGTTTTTGCACATTCAGACAGTATTTAATATTTAAAGATGAACATTTACATTTTCTTGAATGTATTTTATTTTTTATAAATGTAAATAATTTAAAGATTTTAACTACCATCTTTTCAAATACTCTGTGAATTTTATTGTACCTGTGCATAGTGACTATTGAGATTTAAATTATTTAATAATCTATTGTACGTATGTATTGTGCTATAAGAAACTGATATTTGGTTTTCTTTCCACAATACTGTATATGCCTATTTTCCCTTTTCATCTATAAACCACATTGCACTAAGAAGATTCTGCACATGTCAAGCTTAAAGCCTCTAAACAGGTCACAGAACAATTTATCAGATAAAACCTTCAGAATCGTTTTATTCTAGGACATGCTACACTCACACAGATGTTATACAGTAAACCAAGACAGTTCGCGACCCCCAAATGAACTGTGTAATTATCGAAAGTTCAGGTTGTAAAGCAGAAAAATAAAGAATAATGTCAAGCCAATTTTATTTGTATAGCATTTTTATAAACATAATAATGGACAAAATGCAGCTTTACAGGTTTACGGATCTTCAGACCTTGGAGGATCAGCAAGGGCCCGTCAATCACAGGTGAACATGTAAATGGTTTTTCTTTTATTATTTACCATTCTAGCTTGAGAATGTACCTTGTATAAATCATATATTACAGTGTGTGTGTTGCAGGTAAAACTATAAACATAGCAGTATCCAGTGTCTGACTGTACTGTTGTCTCATGTAAGTGTGATGTTTCTTGATTTTGTTATTTTAACACCATTAAATTTAAAGGTTATTATTTAAAAGTTATTACTCGTTTTTTTCCTTTTAATATTAATATTTTATAAAATGTATAAAACAAAAAATGTGCATTCAAGCATTGGGACGTACGTTATGACAAATGTATTTTAAGCCCAGACACATAGCTTGCAGATTTTAAAATGAAGTGACTGGTCCGTTTTAAAAAGTAGGGTTTTTAAAAAGAACAATGTACTGTTAGTAGCCCCCCCATGACATCATGAAATTCTAAATGTTACAAATTAAGATGATGGGCAATACCAAAAGGCCAAGTGGTGAGAGATTTTTGTTCAAAAATAATTTGTTTTAAACTTAAAATGGAAAAAAAAAGCTTTTCAAAAAACTGAAGTGAGAAGATTTTGTAAGTTCTTTGATCAAGTGCTTGTTACACTATTAAGCTAGCGAGATAAATGTTTTAATGTTAATCAAAGATTAACACTCTAAAGCAAATTGGCCGTTTCATCAACTGTATTGTTCTCTGGATAAAGTGACAAGAATCTCAAATAAAATTAATTGAATATTAGTTATAGTATTAGTGTAGTATACTGTATATAGATCAGTTTCCAGCAGTATAATTAAAATATAACAGGCAGCGCAGTGGTTTAGTGGTTAGTGGTTGCCTTAAAGCAAGAGGTCCTGGGTTCGAATCCAGGGTCAGTCGGGGGGCTATCTGTGCGGAGTTTGCATGTTCTCTTTGTGGGTTGACTCCAGATACTCTGTTTTGCTCCCACACTACAAAAATTTAGCTAAGACAAATTGAAGAGACCAAATTGTCTTTAATTGTGTTTAATGTGACATGTGTATTGTTTTAAATTTGTGTGATGACTTTTCTGTTTAGTGAGGTGAGCAGCGAGTTTACTACACTAGTAAGGTATTATGTATATGATCTTGTGTAGTAAATAACGTAACGTAATACGTAACATAAATGTAACCAAAGTGTCTAAAATTATGTAAAAATTCTTATAATCAGACAAATTATACGAATGGATAAGGAAATGGTCTCACTAGTATGCAAATTATTTGTCAAACCAAACCCATAACACAAAGTGTGTTATGTAAGATTGTATCCAGTAATTCAGAGAAAACCCAACCCACTGAACTAAAGTCATAATTGATCAACCAGCTTATAGCAGCAGATTACTAGCATCTTCAGCCTTATCAATGACAAAACCACAACAAACAGTTTAAAGAAAATCACTTAAAACGGTAAGTATAATCAAATCTAAATGTGCACATGTACAAGCGCAGCTGTAAATAGCTCAAGGTATAAATGTATATTCATTGTTAATGCAGATGATGTAAGCAGTATGTAACTAAACAAACATAAAAATATTTTTGTTCTAAAACATCTTAATCTGTTTGCCTCTCGGGTAGCAGCATTACCAAGGGTTAGACTGGAATCAAATTTCAGTCACAGACTGTTGTCTAGACTGACCCACCACAATTAGTATGACTCCAGACACCCAGACATCTGGCTAGACAGCTAAGACACAGGTCTCAAAAACTCAAATTAAACACACCTCTTCTGCATAATGGCCCAAATCTTCATATGATTTGTTTTAATTTGTGTACTTTATTGTTTCTTGTCTTAAAATACATTATATAGCATATATTGTTCATCCATCAACTAGTTTTACCATCACTTAATCTAATTTAAGTGAAAGTTGAAGGACACACAATCGATGGTTACGATGGTTAGGATATATTATTACTATGCAATACATTAAATATTCCATGTTTGTTAAGTCTTACTTTGAGATAATTCTTTATTGGTATGTACGAATTTATATAATTAAGTTAACACATTCTTGTTACCTAATGTTAAATTATAATTTCCAGATCTGCCATTCTGTCTGAACTACACTTCAAAAGCATTCCCTGCCCCTAATTAAACTTTACTTGCCACACCTGGGGGCAACACTTTATGAGCTTAGTAGTGTTCAGCTCTGACATCCTGTGTCTTCACTTGCCAGCCTTTGCTTGTGTTCTTCATCCTCCAGCTGGTAAGTTAGTGCCACTGTACTCTGACTGCCACAACTCTGCTAAAGCCTCGAGTTTTGTTGGGGTAAAAAAAAACATATTCTTCCGATCTTTCCTGTTATACATTTGGGGTGTAGCTTGTCATGAACTTGAGTTGCAGACAGAGTTGTGCCCAATATCTCGTTTGTTTATCCTTCAGCCCATCTTTCCACAAATGTCAATGTGATACATATCAAAAATATCTGAGAAACTATGATTTTATCACGGATGGCACGGTGGCTTAGCGATTTAAACTGTTTCACCACAGTTCTTCAAGAAGCTTTTCAGGAAACTCTGTGTTCAGTTCCCAATAATTTCTGTGTGGAGTTTGCATGTCTTCTCAGCCTCTACGTGGGTTTCCTCCAAGTACTCTGGTTTCTTTCCACTGTCCAAAGACATGTAGTCAAGTTAATTGTGTTTCTGAGTGTCCCCTGTGTGTGTGTGTGTGTATGTCTACAGACTGGTGACCTGTATAGGTGTTTAGTGTATTCGCTTAGTTTGTGTCCCACTATGACCGTTTATAAGAGTTAAGTGTTAAAACTATATAATGAATGTATGATCATTTAACCATACATAAAATATCAACCCATATTTATATGAATCTTATGTGAAACTTATTAGCGATATACAAATAACATATATTTGTGGCCCATAGAAAGATGTCTATATCTAGTTTTCCCCCACTGCTTAATCCTAGTTAGAATCACAATGGGACACATACTGGATGAATACACTAAACACCTGAACAGGTCGCCAGTCTGCTGCAGTAAAAACAAGTTTGCTTATGTATGTGTAATGTACAACTCAGAAAACATTGGAACAAAATAGAGAATGGAAACACAACAAAACATGTACTTTATATAAAAGTTTGTTTTACTTCCCAACAGTATGAACCATATGAACAAAATTAAATATTTACTTTGAAATATTTAGCTTTTTTAATTATTGAATTACTTTGGTAAAATTCTCCCATTGCTGCAGTCTAGGCCTGCGAAACATTTTCTCCTTTTCTCCACACTTCGTTGAATATTGGGAATTTAATGTCATGTCAAGTTACATTCATTACAGGAAATGCTCACTCATTACACAAGATTCATCATTATGGTCTTCATGGACAATTATTATTCATTTCAGTGTTGATTTTAATTTTACGGATTACTTGGGCATTTACAAACAATTTCAGAACGATTATTTGCCTTCTGCAGCAGGTATTTATAGAGCCAAACGGTTTCAATAATGCTTACATTAGTGGCACGCAGCAAGCAACCCTGCAGCTCAGCAGCTATACAGAAGCAGTCAGGATTTAATTAGCTAAATCAGCTCTACACAAAAAGAACAAGCATCAAGCCATGCTATCAGACACAAATTTTATGTTGAGACAATAAATTATCTAAGACAAGTGGGACATTATTTATTCCAACAGCTTACATGACATAAAGGTAAAATAATACAAGCTAATGCATTCATTTAAAATCAATCACTTTATCTTGACTTGGGGTTTGGAAGGTGAGAAATAATGACTGCACGAACAGCCCATACCGATAAAACAATGCTTTACTAAATGACTTGTTTAAATATTTGATTACAGTATTATTTATGTTCATCTTTATTTTTTATTTATTTTATGTCACAAATGCTAAATTCTAAGCGCCTAGTTAGTGGGATGCACACCAGCACAGAGACTGCATAAATCAGTGTTTAGTCTTTCCAGTCCCAGGTACTGATAAATAGAGGATTTACTAATATTTGATCAATTGAAAAAAGAAAAAGAAAAACTTGTCAGAACAAACTTGCTAAGTCACTCACTAGATTGTATTATTAATTGTTAGAAATATATAGCTTAAGCTAGAACAGAGTCATTGCAATTTCCTTACAATCTAATAAAGCTTGCCTTTTTGGTTTATGTTATAATAATACATTGATTGACTACCTATTATTAAGTAATGCATGGCTAAATGTATATGTCTGGAGTAAATAAAGATGAATTTTACCCTAATGATAGTGGGAAGACCCACTAGAGCAGGACCAAATTCAGTTTGACACAGCAAGTGGGGTGTTAGGATAAGGCTTGTTAGGAAAATTATGTTTCTAGTAATTAAATTATGAATCTGAAAAAGTTATTTTCCCTTTCCATGTTCACTGTACTAAAACTAGGCATGAATGGTACAAAAAAGAAACTAGTGAAATCATAGAAAGGAAAATATAGCTACTATTTAACAGAATCAAAATGTAATAAATTGTATACCTCATGGAGCCCAGTGTCTTTTGTGGAGAAAAAAATACAAATGAAAATCTTTAAAAAACGATTATTCAATTAAAAATCTATTTGTATCCGATCTGCATCCAAATCTGCACAGTACTATAAACATTGCTCAGGTGTGCTATGTAAACAAGGCCCAACATGTTTGGTTGCTGTAGCTTATCAAAAACGAAAAAAATTCGTTTGAGTAGGTAACGCTGATTAGCACTGATGTGTCTCTACATTCAATTCAAGCTTTAAATTATATTTAACAGAATTTGCACAGAGATAATTCAGTGTCACCAATAATAAAGGTAAACAGATATTGATTTTTTAAATTTATGAGGTTTTTAGATTGTTTACAAAGGTCAGCAATCCAGCTGATTAAGGTATGTTCATAAAACCCAGAAATAGTCCCATTATTGACCATTTACATATGCATTTAAATTATCTATAAAGCACTAAACATAGCATTAATTAAATAGCTTAGCTACAAAGGTTTTTTAACTTTTTTTAAACCACAGCAATTCATTTTTTACCCACAAGAGGCATATTTAATAGCATTAATTATGAAAGCGCCCAGAAGGTCGCCAGTTCAAGTAACCATTACCACAAAGTTACCATTGCTGGGCCCCTGTGTGGAGCCTTTAATCTTCAATTAGTTAAGAAATTATGTTCCATTGTAATTGTAAGTCGCTTTTGGATAAAAGCATTTGCTAAATGCTGAAAATATCAATACTTAGTTTTGCTGATCATGCACAGGGACGTGTCTACTGGTATTCAGCTGTGTCTGAAAAAAACCTTAAGTTACCATTCATAATTTAAATTTAAGCATTTACCAGAATTATTTTCATGTGAATGTGCCCCAAGATGCTGTGTTGTCTGGGTAAGCATTTATAATATGCATGGCATGTATTTTATTTGAGCTTGTCAACATTGCTTTCACGCTGGTTTCTCACCAAATGACTGTCCCACATATCATGCAATCCTGACCATGTAACACTGACCAGTCGAGATGACACGAGCGTGATGCAACGCTAGCAAGTCTTTCGTGATTTTATTCTGACACTAGAAATTTGTCTGTGACCAGTAGATGGCTTGAAAAGGTCATCATTGGAGTCAGTTCATATACTGGTACATTTTTGAATGTGAAATGCAAGCCAGACCATCTAGCTAACACATCTAGTCCTACGACCATGTATCTACATGTAGTACGACCATGCATCTCTTAAAGACAGGTGGTGATAATCAAACTTATTTATTTTTCATCAAATTATTCATTCCAGTCAGGATCATGACATGACCTTTTCACCTGGACTGAAAAACACATTCCACCAATCTATAAAACAATCGATTATATTCCCTTATATTTCTTGATATAAATGAATGAGCACGGGTGGCACAGTGGCTGAGTGGTTAGCACTCAGAGCAAGAAGTCCCGGGTTGGGGACTTTCTGTGCATGTTCTCCCCATGTCAGCGTGGGTTTCCTCCGGGTACTCCAGTTCCCGGAGTACTCCGGGTACTCCAGTAAACATGCACTAGGTTGAATGGAAATGTGAAATTGTCCAGTAGTCTCAAAAGTTCCCACCACTTACTGGTGGTTGTCATCAGGAAGGACATCCGGATGGAAAACTCTGTTCCAAACATTAATGTCCTACCCCAGGAACTGGGACAACGGACGATAAACGAATAGATAGAGAGATAGATAAATGAATGAGCACACAAGCAAAAACAATAGAATTTGAAATATTAAGCATAACAAAAATAACTACTAAAAAGCAGAACATAAATTGGACATAAAACATAAATTATGCTCTTGAACTTACATCTGGTTGCCTTAAGTCTGGGACAGGGGACAGATTTAAGTTGCTCAATGGATTGGTCACTAGCACTACAAAGAATGCTTGCATGTAGATCCTCAACCTTAGTCTTGTTCAAATGTGAGTTGGCCTTTATGGATCATGATCAACATTATTAATATGCTATAGTGATATCAGCTATCTCAGTGTGGTGGTCCTGCCTCAGTGGAGGGTGTCTTGGGATGGCCAAAACACCACATAATGCTGAGGTACACAACTGATGATATGCCCTACATCTAGTCCCACTAAAAAACATCGGTACGGTAATATCAGCAAAATTGCACCCACTGTAGGCATTACAGAATAAAGTGGAGTTAAAACATCAAAAAAAAAATGAAATGTGTTTATTAAATAAAATGTGTTTCACTACTAGATATAATTGGAGTAGTCAACCCAGCTAACATTTTAGTTATCACAGTATGATAAGAAAACATGAACACAGATACAAAGAAGATAAATTACCAGATAATAATACTTAACATGTTTTAACGAGTTTATGTCGGAAAAGCCCGGCCAGTTAGGACTTTTTATAAGTCACAGAAGCATCACTAAAACCTTTTCTTATATAATCTACATAACACAATCTTTTTATTTCCAGTTAGGGCCATTTTATTTAAACAGGCATTGTCAAGGTACAGGAAAAATAACAAAAATAAGTAATGGGTTTACTTATTTTTGTTATTTTTCCTGTACCTTGACAATCTCTGTCTCTGACATTTCAGTTTTTTTCTTAGATGTGTGAAGAGGGAATTGAGACATTCTTCTAGACATACAATGCCTTGCAAAAAAAACAGCTACAAACTTTTATGTGTGTAATTGGGCTTTGTGTGGTAAACCAACACCAAGTAGAATGTGCATTCGAACTGAAAATGATACATGGTTTTAAATCTAATAAATAAATATTTAATATGCATATGTATTCAGTGCTATATACTCCGATACCCCAAAATAAAATCCAGCATGAGCAATTAGCTTCTGAAATCACAAGAGTACAACAGTGTATAATTTATTCTTAGTATAACTACAGATGTTCTGTGAAGGTCTCAGAGGAATGTTAGAGAACATTAGTGATCAAACAACAGTATTACAACCATGGAACTCACCAGACAGAACAGAGATTGTCGAGAAGTGTAAAGCAGAGCTGAAGATCTAACTGTCTAATCTATAGTCAGAAAATAAAAGGGGTTTGGCACAACCATAAATCTACCAAGACATGACCGTCCATCTCAACTGATAGATCAAACAAGGACAGGACTAATTGAAAAAACAGACAAATTGTCCGCAGTTACACTAAAAGAGCTCTGGTGGGAGAATCTGTACACAAGACAACAGTCGTGTACTCTACAAATCTATCCTTATGAAAGAAAACGCACAAATACAAAACACTACGTGTGGTGGGAAACTAATGCTAGACATCATCTTTAACACATGGTGGTGGCAGCATCATGCAGTGAGGATGTTTTTTTTTTCTTTAAGCAAGACAGGGAAGCTGCTCAAAGATGATGGGAAGATCGATGGAACTAAATGCATGACAATCCTGGAGGAGAACCTGTTAGAGATTGCAAGAAACTTGAGACTAGGATGAAGGTTCAATTTCCAGAAAACCCTTAATATACAGACAGGACAACAATGAAATGATTTAGATTGCACCGCTTATTCTTGTAAACGAATGTCAGTAGACAAGTCAACAAGTCAATCTGACTAATATTTACTTATTTAGCAAGAAAGAATAGGCAAACATTTTAGCTTCTAGATATGCAAAGCTGGTAGAGACAAACTCTAAAAGTTTTTCAGCTGATATTGTTGTTTAGGGCACTGGGCTAGAGATCATTAAGTCACTAGTTCAAGCCTCCTACCACTAAGTTAAAATAATAATATTTATAATTTTTATAGTGTCTTTTATAAACCTAAGGTTGCTTTATAATAATTAACAGTCCTATAAGAAATGGGACAAAAACAGAAAAGTTTTCAATTGCATTTTAAATTATAAGTCAAAGGCATCACACAAAAACTGAAGCAGGGAAATCCAATAGATTTGGAACTTCTAGTAGCCTAGTGCCTGAGGATCTAAGAGTATGGGATAGAGCAGGGGTCACCAGGTCGCCCGCGAGGACCTCATAAGTCGCCCGCGGGCCTGTTCTAAAAACAGCTCATAATAGTGAAAGTTACC
>JAOTRQ010060048.1:0-13711 GCA_028565875.1 Hoplisoma paleatum
TGTGTGTGTGTGTGTGTGTGTGTGTGTGTGTGTGTGTGTGTGTGTGTGTGTGTGTGTGTGTGTGTGTGTGTAGGGGAAATTAAGGATTGGTAGGAGATAGGAAAAATGATTAAGCAGTAGTAAAACTAGATGATGGAATTAGCTAAATAATTTGATTACAGACCCCATAACAATCATAAATACAAATATGTAATATTACATATTAAAGCATATTACATGTAAAATATTAAAATAAAACCAACAATCAAATAAAGTTTATGATATTAATAATATGGCTTCGTATATGGAGCATATATTATTAATATGGAGTTACTTGAGAGCCTAGGAGAAGCAAGTACACTTCAGATGAAGCAAAAATCTTTAAGTTTTCTCAAGATAATAACTTTAAACGTATATAACAGACGATATAACAGCCATACCTCGATGTTCTCGAACTCCCAGGAAAAGGATAACAGCACAAAAAATGTAGATCATACAAATCACACCAGACGCCAACATATATGCTTGTTTCTGCAATGAAGAGACAATAACATGAGTACAAACAGATACAGATTGATGAGTATAAAACACTGTAAAACACATTTCCTTTGATGCATATTGTAAATAAGAGCTTGCACTCACCGTAGCATCCATTGAAGTGGTAATGTTGACCTGTGACCTGAGCTGTGTATCATTAGAGGTGTAATTTAAACAATTTATCTTGGCTCCACCCACTATCTGACCCTGAATGGCAGTTCCCAGTACAGTCCCAAATACTTCTATGGTCATACCTGTGAGATAAAAAGTATGAAGGAGCAAAGAACTACAGGTATGTATTATGGGTAATATATGATGAATTGTATAATGTGCACATTTGTGTAATGCTTTTGAATAAATATTATTTCCTAGGCACATAAGGAAAAGATGAACTGTTGTCATATAGTTGCCATATAACTTGCTAAATAATATAATACATTTTATACACCAATTAACAAAAGATGTGGCTAAAATTGCTTGCACAGAAATCACAGGGTGTCTGCATATTTTTGTATACATGCATGTGGTCCTGTGACTTAGTAGATGTGTAAAAATAAATAACACATAAATGAATAAAGGAGTTAAAAAGAGTAAACTTACGATACGCTGTGGCTGAATCTCTTTCCTTTTGATCAGAGCTAATAAACATAGTCAGAGCAGAGTACGGAACGTGAAAACACTGCAAACACACATGCACACAAATTTACCTTGTGTACTGAACCAAGAAACTGGGACATTTTCTTAACATGAACGCAGCGAGACTGAGTAAGGATGGACCAATACTTACCGTTTGCAAAGACTGAAAGATGCAGTAGAAAAATAAATACCAAAAAATCTTGCCGTTCTCCACGGGAGGAACAACCCAGATTAGAAAATAGCTGATTACTGCAAACGGAGTGGAAACTACAATCCTAGTCACAAACACACAGACACACACAAACGTATTAATAACAATAAAGATGCATTATTGTGTAGAAGTGGGTTCTACTTTTTGTTTTTCCTTGCAAGTAAAAGATTAAGTCACGGGAACTATAGAACAATGAGCAAAGACAGGTCCAGAATTTAACAACTCTAAATAATAAGTACACTACAACTGCAAAGCAACTGTACAATCCAATCAAACGCTTTTGAAAACCTAAAAGTCATCATCACCTAAGAAACAAAGCCCTTTTTTAGTAAGATTCTAATGTTTACAGTTTAAAAAGTAGTTCAGCTCTTTAAAACAGAACAATTAGTCAAAAAATAATTCATCAGTACATGTTCAATGTAAATGAAACTGATGTAAAAAATGTAAATGTCAAACACAATCAAACAATTTTGTATCCTTGCTTTGCCTAACTTACATGGATTTAAAAGATTAATAATACAATTAGAATAATCATAATTGGATTTATAAAATCAACCATTTTATGAAATCACAAGCTTGTTTTAATAACAGTCAATAATAATTGAAACAGTCAAATCTAACTAAGCAAGTGTAGAGCTGTTAATGTGTAACTAAAAGAACTACCATGTGACATATAGTTCAAAGTTTTTAAAAAAAGTCGTTATTTTCCCCGTCCTTAATTTATGAGGAAACTAACTGAATGTTTTAACTGACGGTGAATAATATTATCAGAGATAAACATCAAGAGTCACAAACCATGAAGTTCATGGAGAAAACAGGATCCACTTATGCAGGCGTTTTCCATATATTATCAAATAAAACATGTTTAAACAGCAATGTTGGCTCATACACTACATGCTAAATGATCATGTTTACAAAGGTGTGACCGATGATATAATTTTATGGGATTTTTAATAACTGTAGCTCTAACAGTTATTACACAATAAACAAAAAAATATGCATTTATTTGATCTGAGTCACAATGGATTTTTACTAACGTAAATGCATCCTGTTTATACTACCAATCTATCACAAGCCTTCACTTCCCCTTCATGCATATCTACAAAATCAATCTAACCGCCACATTTAGGAGGAACACAGGGAAATCAACACACGGGTTTCAAGTTTCAAAATAGGTAACCAATAAATAGTATCACATCCAGGTTCTGATGTGATCCCTCTGCATGCTGTGATAACATGCTATCTATAAATATTATCCACTTAGTTTAGAAAACAGGAACAGTTTTGTTTATAGTACATATTACATAAATTGTCTGTTTATAGATGACAAATATGCACGCACATAGAAAGGCATATTCACTTGAGCCCTAGTTCCCCATGTACAGTAATTCTGCAAGGATGGCGCCTTTTTCAAACTGTCACTTCTCATCATACACAGCGGTTCAACCTGGAGGGATCCGATTGGTTAGAAATAGTGGTGTGTTCAGCTCAGCCAGTCAGAACAGAGATAAGATCAACCTGAATAATTTCACACATGCCTACATGACTAAAAAAAGCACCGCACACACACACACTATCAAAGTGAGCATCAGACAATTATGATTCTGCAGATATAAAAATTAAGATCCTCTTTCAACCAAACATTAGAATAAAGGGGCCGCTTTAATTATTGCAGAAATCGTTGATCTCCTGGGATTTTCAGCACAAGTGTTTCTTTTTTAAACAATACCTTGCATTTAGCTGATGCTTTTTTTTTTAATATATAAAATCACTTACCAGTGAAGATTGTGAACCAGAAATGAGAACATATGTATCAAAAAAAATCCATTGAGTGGGAACATATGCCCAAACTACTGGTACTGTACATACAGTACGTACAAATTTAGTGTATCTATTTATGTTTTGGGGGGGGGGTCAAGTACCCAGAAGAAACCCACACAGTGAAGGCAAGAACATACAAACTTTACACAGAAAAAATCTAATGAATCAAACCCAGGACATTCTTGAAGTAAAGAGATCGTGCTGCCCACTTAGTCAACATAGCGAAAAATAGACAATAAGTGTTTTAGTCGAGGAAACTTAGTAGCTAGTCGAGGAATCTTAGCAGACCAGAACTTAAAACAAATTCTATTCCCATGCTTATTTCATTATCACTAAAACCCACATTTCACAAAATAAACACCACATGTTGGCATTTCCGACTCTCCATCCAGCACTCCATTCCTTTCTTTCTTTCGTGTGGACTAAGACTGGTCTGGTGTCTCGCTTCTAAATAACAATGGTACTTAATTACAAATTATTGTAAATGTCAATTAGACAAAATAATGTTAATAGAGGTACAAATGCATATCAGTTTCAAATCTTCAAACAATCTGTCTGTACCTGGTTGCATAAAATGTTTACATTTTTTCCCTTAAGTATTTTGTATCTCCAAGAAAAGAATTTTTCTTAATTAAAGGAATTATTTAAGTGTGTTGCAGAACATCCCTCAGATGGTTCACTACATTAAGAAGAAAAAAAAAGAAAATTTGACAGCAGTGACTGAATAAAGTAACAGAACGAACACAATAAACTGGATCAAGGGGGGGTCAATGCAAAAGAATTTGGCTAATTAAACATAACTGAACAAACTTTAAGAGCTGTTTTAATTAAATGAGATTGGCAGGAATAAACAGATCAAGTGTCAATAAATAACTGATCAAGAAATTTGAAAAACTTCTCTAGGGTTTACGGTGAGAATTTATGTACCTTTAATAATAGTAAGGTAACAGAGCCAGTCTCCCTTAAAACTCTCTTAGAAAACCATTAAGGGTTATTAGGTGCATCACACTTAACTTTAAAGGCTAGTTAAGGGCAATCTTAAGGGGGAAAAGTACCATGGCATCATTCGACCATGCTTTGTCCAAGGGGTACGACTGACCAGAAATCCCACAGTAGGGTCAGTCACGGCATCCCATGCTCGCCCCACAAACAGGATAATGGATGCATAGAATGGATCCAGCTGAAAGAGAAAAGGAGGTATAAATTTATCTAATTCATGCTCAGATGAGCAACATATCGGTGTTTTAACTAGAATTATAATTTCCCTTAACAACTTATAAGGATATTTTTGATTTATGAGACAATTGCACTGGGACATTGACTTGCCATAAATGCATAAAAGAATGCACATGCTTGACTGGCCTGTCTGCAGCTTTGATATTGCAGCATTACGAAATTGAGTGGTATTCAGTTCCCAAACCATTAAAACCCATCATAGGTAAAACATTTTTTTTTTTTGATGTAACACAGAGGTAAACATGCCTCGTAACATAAAGCTAATGTAGAGATGTGCTGCATTCTCACCTGAGCCACCTCAAGCAGATAGATCTGTAGAAAGAAGCCCAAAGCACTTCCGGTGATCTGATATGGAGCTCCACCAATTGCAAAGCAGATTTTATTGCACACGGACACGTCAGACTTCTTCTTCTTTTGAGACACAAACAAACAAAACTAATTGTGTTACTTGGGTGTGAATGTGGATCTTTTATGTATAAAGGCTGCGACAGAATCAGAACTGGATTACAAACTGATATCAAATGCATCACTCAAGACTCCATGTCAAAAGGATTCAGAACAGCAAATGAAGAAGAATTCTTATTATTGGACTTTCAAAACTACAAAGTGGATGAAATAATAAGTAGCAGGACAATTACATCAGTATTATTAAACTGGATGTTCCAGTAAGGCAAAATGTACAATAAAACTGGTTCTGGAATAAATAACCGAGACATTTAGCATCTTTGTCCTCAATGATGAATGATGGTGCCAGTTAACCAGATGTTTAGTATTATAGTTTTAACAAATGGTCAAAGATCCAACCAGTCTTGGAAATGGTTGTTAAAGCAATTAATAATAATTTAATTTATTTAATAATAAGTATTTAAAAAAATATTAAATCCCAAAACTGGTATAAACTACAACTTTACATGTAAACTTAAACATAAAAACACAAAAACATCACACTATAACACTGCCATATAGATGATACATCCTGGATTTGTAATTATAATCTGTTGTATAAGAAACTTTTAATGACTTTGTTTAACATTAAAATTTATTCCATTATGAATTAAGTTGATATAAATTCTAATGCAAAAGCAGGATTGGTGTCATTTGGATCTCACCTGGTTGGTTTTGATGTCATTCTGTCCAATATGTTGCACTGACGGTAACAAAGTAGCAGGAAACTGTTCAGCGTTTTTTCCACGTGCCATCACGACTAATGTTAAATCGGAGACCGAATTATTTAGAGGGTTTAAACACCGACGTATAAATACATGAATAATCCGGATTAGATGAATATATGATTGTCTGCTGTAGAATTAAGATTTCATTTGCTCAGCACCCGGGAAAGGTGGGAGACCACGCCCACTCCGATACAAATAGCGGGTAACGTGACGTCACGGTGGTTACGCACTAAGTATAATAATAATAATAATAAAATATATAATAATATACAATAATAATAAAAAATAATAGATTAGCATTCTAAAATAGCAAAATAAGACTTATCTTATTGACTGTTCAAAAAGATTTAGCAGGAATGTTGAGCTTTTCTTTTACTTGTGTATATAAATTATATTTACTACTTACTAGTTAATCAACTGCATATTTGCATATTTCGTTTATATGATGTGCAACTATAAAAACGTTCGTGGTGGCACTCCATGAGTTCAATAAAAAGGTTTCGTCAAAGTAACATCACTCCACAGAGCAAGGTCAGTCCGTAGATTTGAAAATGGAACATTAAAAAGAATGCTTTGACCACAGTAATTTATTAGATTTAAATTAATAAAATGTGACGCTTAAAATGTGCAAAACATGTGTTTAATTGTATTATTACGGTACTGCTGCCACCTAGTGGTGAAGAATGTTAAAGGGCATCTCTGAAACCAAAAGTTTATACTGCATAATTTTAAATGCTTTAATTGTTCCACTTTAACATAATTCTCGAAGTCCTGTTTCATTCCCAATGAGTCACATTTCTTTTGTAGAACATTGTCTGCTTCCATAGATAGAAATGTTTATCCAGTTGTATCGGTTTAGCAACACCTTTCATTTGGGTGAATACGCCATCATATTCATGACATCTTCATTCTGAAGATAAGCCAAGGTTTATAAAATAAAAACAATTCAGCCATAGACTGAGCTACATGGTATAAATTATTATTTATTAATCAAGTGTGTTTGGACACAAGGGGGAGCTCTGTCTTTTTATGTTCATTTTCATTTTATGTTCATTTCCATACAATCCTTACACTTAGTAACCGAGTTCTTTTTCCTACTATAGTGCGATGAACAGTATAAGAATGTTTACAGCAAAACAATCGATATTCAACTAACGTTCCGATAAAGATAATTCCATAAAGCATTGGTGGTTCAGTGGTAGAATTCTCGCCTGCCACGCGGGAGGCCCGGGTTCGATTCCCGGCCAATGCAAAAACGTTTTTCTTCCTTCTCCTGAAGGTAATTGGAAGTTCTTTTTAAAAACGAGGTTTGGTAATTTTTAGTGCATAGTAGACTAAAGAACGAGAAATCTAATCATAAAAGGCAAAAAACAAACAAACAATGAGAGCAAACAACAGATCACTCATAAATTATTGCGTTACTGTGTTATTTTAAAAAGTTAGTATTTATACTTACATGTTTGCTGTTTAGTAGCTGAAAAGTTCAAACACAAAACCTACTTAAAAATAGTTCCTTATCAATTGATGCATTGCAGCCAACAACACATTTTATGCACTATTAACATAAATATAGAATCAAATCGGTGAATCGATTTGCATCCATGCATCAATTTAGTGAATTAACATAATATTAATTAAATTGATGTTAAAGTTAAAATGTTCCTGGTTCCTACAAAAGGTTAATTGAGCAAAAAGCACCTTAAACACATGTTTGTGAGGGTTATGTAACTATGTTTACATTGAACTTCTACTAGCTTTGTGGTTAACAATTTTTACTTGCCATGTGGGAGTATTATTATAATACTTCAGTGGTGGAAAAGCTAATATTTGAAATGTCAGTGTATGTGCTCATAATAAACTAGTGGGACTTGAATGATTATACATCCAGACGTTTAGATTTCTGCTGTAAAAATAATGACTGTGTATGCAGTATTCACATGTGAGCTTTTGTTTGTGTTTTCTGAAGGTGTAAATGTGTTAAGGGTGTTGTCACATAACAAAAATGTTCCATTTACATTTTCTGCATTTAGCAGATGTCTTTATTCAAAACGATTTCCACTGACAATAGAACACCATTTGAGCAATTTTGAGAGTCGTACACATACACTAAACTATCACTATTATTAAAATAAAATTAACTTGTGGCGTTAGAGCATTGTTATCGGTTAGAGAAATTTATGGGCGTGGCCTATTGGGAGGAAACGTTTAAACAAAACGGATTCAATACAAATGGGCGTGGTTAGTAGTAAATGGGCGTGTCCTAAGCCGCACTACCTACACAAAGGCGCAGCTGTGGCGCGAAAGTGGCGCTCGGGTGCGGTTCTAAACTATAATAGATTTATAGTGCGGCAATCGGACTCTGGTCTGATTTTCTGCTATTTTTGTGCATGTTGGCTGAATCGAAGGTTTTGGCTCGAGTTTAGTACTAAAATCTACAGCTTTTTATTCTAACTGCAGATTTATTCTTTGTTACGGAAGTTCAATTGTTCTCCCTCTTTGTCCTGCGCTGCGGGTTGGACTGGATTGGATTTAGATTTGTATTGGACTGGACTGAATGAAACGGTAAATAAACTTGGATTTTGCTTAATGTGTTCGTCTTGGGTTTTAAAGTCGTTTTGTGCAAAAGATGCACGAGTTGAACTAGAATAACTTCCTTCTAACGTGTTCACTTTACTTTCTTGCAGTTGTGCAATGAGCATTTATATATATATATATATATATTTAGTCATTGTATCCAGCATGCTTAATTATATGAATTTAAACTAATTAGCATTTCATTAATAGATGAATCTTTGTGGAATAAATTGCATCGATGCAACACTTCAGTCGCAGGACTGCATGGATGGATGGATTTTATTTCGTTTTCACTTCCTCACACGTCTTTAATCTTTATATTACAGCTATATTACATGCATTATAATGCATAACACCTGAAAATTGGTTTTCTATTTATAAAGAGTCTATTTCGAGTGTTTTAGTGTGTTCTATTATATTGTACTGAATATTAAATATTTTTGTGCATTTGTACATAATTATATGGTGCAGTGTTTAGAAACGTTTTATTTACTGATCTTGTCTGCAATATTTCCATTTAAGAGGGAAATGTTACACTGCAGTAGTGAGGAAGCACATGTCTGAATCAGCACTGAGAATGAATGGGTGGGTGTGGATCAAATTTCTGCAGGGTGGGTGTGGGGGGGGTAAATAATGTGATTTAGTTAAATCTTTACTGTATAGATTAGATTTCTTTGCAGGGCTCTAAATATTTACATTCCAGTTTCGTTGAATAATATATGAATAACACTATATACTGTTTGTGTCAGCCATTGACTATGAATTGATTAGGGAGGGGCAGTGATTACTTTCAAGTATTGTGTAGCATCTGCATTTTTCATCTGCATCTGAATGCTTCATTGGCTTTCACTGTTGCAGTGTTTTAATAACAGTTGATTAACTTGCAAGATGTTTACATGTTTAATCAGATTGCTAATTTATTTACTTTATTCTTTATGCGCCATGTTACTTGTTGGTGTAAAGTGCATTTAATGACCTTGCAGTGTGATGCTGCAAGAAGTCCAATTCACCTCCAGATGCAGTGGTCCGAGTACATTCGGTTTGGAGGTTGCACATTCTTCCTCTGTCTGTGTGCGTTAACTTATACGGTCCAGAAATGCCACCAGGTCGATTCGAGATTTTGAACTGTACCATGCTGGTTTGAAGCCCGAGCGGGTCATCAAGATGTGTCTCCGTACCTTGGATGTAGAGGAACAAGGAAATTGAAATCTGATGCCAAGAATGCAGCATCAAACCCTAACGGACGATGGTCCCATGATGGATGATTAATAGATAGTGTGGAATGCAGGACGTTAATTTTACGAAAGCGCAAAGTAAAGATGACTTCGTTTGTTGGGTGTAGTTTAAACGTTCAATTTTGACTTCATTATAGTTTTAAAAATTGTATTTTTAAAAAATCTTACTTTTTGTAGGATTCAGTTTGCTTTACCGTTAGTGGTTTCTTTCTGTTCTAGTGTGAATCCTAAGCTTAGACAAGCTGCTCATTTGTCAAGCTGTGATGACGAGTCGGTGTCTGGTACCACCAATGGTTGATTTGTGATGTGTAATTTTCCAGCATGTTTTGTAATTGCTTGTACTATTCTTCCTTGTATCTAACAAAAACAAGTCTTAAAGCTTGATTGATTTAATTGAATTTGGCACTTTGCTCTCTAGTAATAGTGTACAACCAGATATGTGTAACAATTAAGTATTTTATCACAAATAATTTAGCACATTGCTTGCCACAAGTATTCCAGTACTTTCTGTACCCTGAGCTAAATTGCTTTAAATAGCTTTAAATGCTTTGTTTAAATTTAACAATAGTGGTGGAAACCTCCAGTTTCCCAAGGATTGTAAGATCATTTATGTTCAGTAGTGATAATACGAAACTATATTTGCTGTAAAATTATTTTCTTAGCCAACAATTTGAACGTTCATCATTTGATTCAGTAACTTGCTCCTTTGCTGCAGGTTGTGATTTTGGTGTTTGTGGTGTGTGCACATGGAGTGTGATCATCATCCACACTACTTCTATGATGGAATGGATAGTAGGTTTGAGGACTTTTTCACATCAACGGCACCTAGTGAGGATATCTGGAAGAAATTTGAGCTGCTCCCCACTCCTCCTGTCTCCCCTTCCAGGACTCTAGCTTTGGGACGTACAGTCTTCCCATTATCGGTTGACCGGAGCATATGGCCATCTGATGATTACATCCCATTTAAATTTGACCCTCTGGATGTGATCGGCAACCTGAGCTCGGTGGTAATTAAGGACTGCATGTGGAGTGGTGGATTATCTGCTACCAGAGTGAATCCTCGTACTGAAGCTCAGAATGAACGGGAAGTAAATTTACCCCGCACCCAGAACCTACGGGTAGCTGACGTTCCTACCACACGCTGTGTGAATCCTGCCGCAGTGCTCAACCTACCATCCCACCAGTCCAAAAAACAGATGACCGCATCGTCAGGGTCCGAGTCACGATCAGACTCTTCTGGTAAGGGCTTGTGCACATGATTGCAAAAGCACTTGTTTGGTACATTTTTTGCATGGTGACATTTTCCTTGAGCATACAATCCCCATTAAAAATTGATCCTATGATTGTCTATGATACTTTAATGCTCAGTCTGAGACTCGCCAAGTTATTATAAAGTGTGGTAGTATAGTATATGCTAGATCAAGCATGATGTTACACTAGAGGCGACTGGAAACCATTTCATATTTAATTGAAATAAAGTGTTTTTTTTATTTAAAATTGAGTGCATCATAAACTGAAGCAACTATGATAATTATGATAAAGCAATAATAAAAGAATGCAATTTGCCCGATTTGAAAATTTTAAATTTGTGAACATAGGATAAAACATTAAAAATAACATTTAGGGATTTTTCTCTGCAGGCATAGTGCTTGTCTGAATGCCCCCCCCCCCTATTTCTGGTCCTGTTTCACACGTTATTTTGAAGTGTTGTGTAACTTTATGAGAACCCTTATTAAAACTGAACCTGAAAGCATGATTTCAATCGACGGTCATGTGTACACATGTTTTGTTCCTCCTCAGATGCCGATGAGATCGATGTAGTGACTGTCGAGAGCCGATTGAAGAAGCAAACCCGGACACCCATCACCATCGCCGTGAGCGCAGATCCGCATGGCCCCTGCAAAAAATATTTTCACATCTCTCTGCATCGACAGCAGCACAACTACGCTGCTCCGTCTCCCGATTCGGACATCGAACATGAAGAGAGGGATGGAGATAATCTCGATAATCAATCCCGACTCGACCCACCATTATCTGCTCCATCATCAACCTCCTCCTCTCCAGCCAGCTCGGACTCTGAGGATTCCAATGGGCATAGGAGGAACTTTCTGGAGAGGAAAAGGAGGGACAATCTTCGCTCTCGGTTTCAGTTACTTAGAAATGAAATCCCAGGCCTTTTGGACACGGGCAAAAGCTCAAAGTTGGCTGTTTTGACCAGGGCGACGGAATATCTGCTGCAACTTCAGGCAAAAGAGAAACGTCAAGCTCAGGAGAGGAAGAAACTCCGTGCAAGGAGGCAACAGCTACTGCGTAAAATTAGTTTACTTAAAAAGTGCTGAAATTCTTAGGACTTTGTGCTGATCTGACTTCTTGAAAAGTGTGTGGACGTCCATTAACCAAACACATCAGAGTCCAGTTACAAATAAGCAAAACAAAAGTTGGACATAAATAGAAACATTAAATCTGCTGTGTGTAACTTGTTTAAAGCAAAGTTCAGCTTTAAGAAATGAAAACGAGTCTAATGCTAAAATGGAGCTGTGAGGTCCAATGCTCTAAATCTATAATTTGCAGTGCTCAATTTTACTGACTTACACTAGTTAATAAATAACACTTTGTGAACCTGTCGGGTTCTCAAAATGTAAATCGAGTGCTTTTTTTTTAGCATGACATGAGCATGACATTCATAGCTGCTTTGGGAAATAGTGAAGCAGCATAATTATTGCCATCAATAAAGCAAACACACACTACCAACAAAATCCTGTGAAGAGATTCGGGTGCTTTATTTATGTCATTTGTGGTTCCTACTTCCAAGATCTTACTTTTGGATGAGTGTTTACTAATTTTATTGCCCTGTCAATGTGTCCTGTGTCTTTGTGGTTGTGAGCGTACGGCCAAAAATGAGTAGGATGAAGTATTTGGTAAAAGCCATACTTTTAGTTTTGTGAGTTGTACCATTAACCTGATTTTGTAGTATGCAGATTGATGTGCATTATTACTTGGCTGTAAAGAATCAATGACTCCACAAAATTATTCAGTAAAAGACTTTTCTTATTTTATAGAGACAATTATCACTGTTACAATTTCCTCAGGCTTTTTATGCATTGGCTTTCGGGGTTTTATTGACTTTGTTAATGGGCGAACAAAGCTGCTCCACTTAATCTAAAGATTTTTGGTGAATAGGAAGTTGCAGTATTGGTGTAAATGTGTGGATTATTATTTAAGGGATTTAGTGTGTCTGCAGCCTTAACTGGGGAGCCATTTCAGTAAAGTTTTGAATTCAGAGGTATGTATTGCAGCTTTAACTATCATCTTGTACTGTATAAGGAATTCTTACACATGCAGGACCACAAAGATTTGAATTTAGTATGTTATGACGCATGTCATCTATGGTCAGTTCCTTCATCTTGGTCACACTAAATGAACTTTGCACATGGAGCAAAATTTGTGTTCATCCTCATGAACGTTGGTGAGGCTAATATGTACTGTCTAAGAGTGTTTTGAACAGATGACCGTGCTAGTGCAGGTGAACATTTTAACCTCAGCTTCCATGAGATTTAAAGAAGCTATCCAATGCATTTTACATAAATTACCTCAGTGTCGAGTGTTCGGATTTATTTTACAGAGGAGCACAACTCCAATTCTGGAATTTCTGAAACTTGCGATGACTGGAATAGTGCACTCCTGCAGATGTTTGCACATGCTCAGTGGAAATCTCTGTACAAAGTCTGTATTGTTGTCTATGTACAGTTTTGTATTGTTCGAATCACAGATTCTATTTTGCTTAATAAAATAAAATGCAGTAAAAAACCTATATTCATTTATGTTTGCTTTTTTGGAGAAGTTTGCGGACGTGTATACATGTTTCCAGTATGAGGAAGTGCATGCATCTCAATTCCAATCGAGGTTTGAACTTCACTGAACCATAAAATCAGTTTCACTTTTTTAAAAATTTTAACGCAATTAATCGCATTTTGGAGGCGGAGCCTCTGTATTCGCGTTTTTTATCACGTCTGTAAATCTGATGCACAAGTGACATTCACAAACAACAACGGTGGACGAGGAAGCCGCTTCTCTTGTTCCACTGAGAGACTTTAGCTTTAAAAAACGCTTTTAAAACGACTGTTGTATGCAAATTGTGCAAAAATGAGTTTTTTTTTAAATATATTTTTATTAAGACACACAGTAACAGTAAATAGAAAATACAAAAGCAGTGCAAATGATAGCAGTGTCTAATTTTTTTCCTTTTTAACAACAACAAAAAAGAGACAACGAAGCACAAACACACACACACAAAAAAAATAAACAGATAA
>JAOTRQ010060058.1:0-13710 GCA_028565875.1 Hoplisoma paleatum
TGTGTGTGTGTGTGTGTGTGTGTGTGTGTGTGTGTGTGTGTGTGTGTGTGTGTGTGTGTGTGTGTCTGTCTGTCTGTGTCTCCATCCATCCTGTGTTGGGTTTGAAGGAGCCGAGTATACAAGAATGTAGCTGTTACACAGTTGTTTGTGTATTTCATGAATAATTGGTTAGTTTGAAGCGAATGTTTATTAGATGAAGTACTTGTGAATGAACCTGTAAGGAATGAAGCGTTACTGGTTAGTGACGTTGTAGCGACTTCTGTGATTGACAGTGTTGTATCCAATAGCAGCAGAGCTGCTTGTGTCAGGTTAACCAATCACAGAGGAGTAGGTGGAGCGGAGTCTTTTAACTGCTTTATGCGCCACACCTTTACTCGAGTTTGGCTGCAGTACCGCGTTTGTTGTGTGTCGGTGACTTTATACTGTATACTGATCATTATAAAGGTATGTTTATAACGCGACTTTAACGTGTTAATATTAGTTTGTATGGTTTATTTCTTATGTTATCGTAGAGCTTTAACCTCAAGCGCTCGCGCTAATCCGGAAATGCCGCTCCTTCTCGGTATTGGTGTGTTTGGATTATTTGATGTTAAACTGCGGCGCTATAATAATATAAATATATATTAAAATAAAAATTAATTTTATTAATTTAATATTTAAATACTTATTAAGAACTAATTCTTAGCTTGAGTTCTTGTTTGTGTTGGGAATTGTTGCATGGTTATTTATGACATGATACAATAAGTTGTGTAAATGTAACCCGTTATTGTTGGTATGACTTCTTTTATAATATATTTTATTGATATGAATATTGCACAGCACGGTGGTTTTATAATGAGCATTTCCCACAGTAAGAGTGTCAGGTTAGACGATCCTGTTTAGTTTTCAGTAAAAACTTTCTTCTTGTTTTTTCTCTGTGTGACTTTATTTCAAGAATAAACAACATTTATTTAAATATTAGCTTGTGGTCTTTAACGATCATTAATACAATTATGAACATCTGAATAGTTTTAGAGCTGTTATGGTCTCACCTGTGCACTCCAATACAACCCAAATCTAAATCTTATCTTATTATGTCGAGTCTTTAACCCGGTTACAGGGGTGAAAATCTACATTTAGGAACGATTTGCTCTGTTTAATGGTTTATATTTTTAAATTGATGTGTATAGATGTTGGTCTGTGGTTCTGGCTGGTTGTTGCGTATTAAACTTGTGTGTTGTGGTTGTTTTTCAATTGGAAGATCTAATGTTGGTATTTTTTTTATTTAATTATATTTTTCACAGCAGACCAGTGGGTAATTAGAATGATTTGGGCTAATCTGTTGCTGCTTTTACTTCCTTTAACAAAAATAATCTGAAGTCTCCACCGTTTCGTCTTTCAGATGGCGGTCCAGTGTGTGTCAAAGATTGAGCTTGCAATATCTTGCAAGAACCTTCTTGACAAAGACGTTGGTTCAAAATCGGACCCACTGTGTGTTCTGTTGCAGAGTTTGGGAGATGACAAGTGGACTGAGGTAGGAAATGGTTGTTGTATGAACTTTACATGCAAACACCACAGTTCATGTTTCACTAGTTGGTGTCACTTGTGTATAAAGGCTCTATGGCACAAATCCATCCGACAAATGAAATCCATCAGGTTGGTTCAATACGCTATATTGCCAAAAGTATCCTCTCACCCATCCAAAGGATCAGAATCAGGAGTTCCGATCATTTCCGTGGTTACAGGTGTATAAAGTTTTGTTCCTCAGCATACATACTGTTTTAATAAACATTTATGAATGACATTGATGGAATGACATGGATGTTTAGAATCCCGACCTCGACCCCAATAGAAACACTTTTGAAACTTAGTTTGAAATAAGACAGAGAATCGGGACGTCTTGTTCCAACATCAGTATCGTGACCTCACAAATGCACTTTTCGAAAAATGGTCAAGAATCCACACTCCTGACTTTTGTGAGGAGACTTCCCAGAAGAGTTGAAGCTATTTCAGGTGTAAATGGTTAACCAACGTCATATTGAACTCTATAGTGCTTAATTGTGGGTCGAATATTTTTGGCAATATAGTGTATGTGTTTAGAGACGACACACATCCCGCCCTGTGATTTAATGTGCAAGTACACATCACTCAGATGATCATGTTTGTGATCAAGTCATTAATTTTTAAATTATCGAAACAGGTGGATCGCACAGAGACTGTGAATAATTGTCAGGATCCAGAGTTCTCAAAAAGGTTGTCCATTGATTATCACTTTGAAAAGGTGCAAAAGCTAAAATTTGGAATCTATGACATCGATAACAAGTCCGTGGACCTGAAAGATGACGACTTCCTGGGAGGTTTTGAGTGTAATCTTGGGCAGGTATGAACACGAACAATTTTAAAACAGTGCATAATGGAATGCCAGTGTATTGTTAAGTTTTTATTGCTTGTTAACAGTCTTTATTTGTTCTGATCCACAGATTGTTTCAAGTATGAAGGTCACCAACCCACTTCAGCTTAAACCAGGCAAACCAGCTGGTAAAGGTGTAATAACGGTATGTGAAATGTCATTTAAAACATACCAAGCCTAGAATTCAGAAATTGTCTGCTAGTTGATGCTTTTCTTTTTTTTGAAGTTTTTGTTCTCATCGTTTTCTAGTGATCAGAAAAAAACACAACTAAGATGCTCAGATTAATTCCAGTTATTTCTGTGAGGTTAGAATTTATTAAGAAACTCAAAGGATGTGTTTCTATGACTTCACATAGATCCTTCCATACTCCCAAGATCCATAGAAGGTGCTTACTGATGGTCAGACAGGCAGCTTTATGACATCTAATGTCTGCTTTTGTATATCGTCTTTATTGTCCTGGGTTTCCATAACAGGCACATAATATGAGTAAAGAAATGATTTAAATATGCCAAGTAATTACACTATCTTTGTGAGATGGGTCAGTTTCAGTTTCCCAGCATGCCTAAGGCTCAAGTTTCTTCACACTTTGTCCTATGAGACGATGGGTCTTTATTTGTGTTCCTTTATAAACAGGGACTAGGGCATGCTGTTAGCTAGTTGTCCTCTCCAAACAGTTGGTCACCTAAACATGTGTTGCAATTTGTGTTTGCATAAAAAATTCACGTATTTGGGACAATGGTGTTCTTTTTTTTTTTTTCCTCTGCACTTTGATACTACGACAGTATATACTTGTGTACTCACCGAGATTTATTTCACTCCAGCCAGTAGTGTGATTTAGTATTAATCCTTTTTTTTTTTTTTTTTTTTTTTTTTTAACAGATTGTGGCTGAAGAAGTAAAGGATAACAGAGCTATCGTACTAGAGATAGAAGCTAAGAACCTGGATAAAAAGGTAGCAAGGCAATTTTAGCTTGCTTTCACAATTTGTAGTAAGGGCCCACTGAGAAGCTGCATGAGTAGCATTGTAACCTTGCAGCAGGAAGGTCATGGGTTTGATTCCAAAGTGTATTCAGCTCTCTGGTAGTCATTGTTTCTTTTGACCTGATTTTTGTTTTGTAGGATTTATTTGGAAAATCCGATCCTTTCCTGGAATTCTTTAAGCAAGCCGTCGATGGCTCATGGCAGCTGGTCCACAGGACTGAGGTCTAATTCTCTTTTTAATAAGCCAAACAATGTGTGCATGTCTTTAGTTATTTGGGGAAAAAACGACATGGTATTTTTTTACCAACACTTTTTTTTCCTTTTTCAGGTCATTAAGAACAATCTGAATCCATCCTGGAAAAAGTTCACAGTTTCTTTGCATACATTCTGTAATGGGGACCTGAACAAACCAATTAAGGTAGAAAACGATGACCGCCACATTGTAGTGTGTAATTTATGCTCTTTTTATTTAGAGATATGGTGGGGTACTAATTTTGGTTATTCTCTATATAAAAGGTTATTCTCAATGAGAAATCATGTTTGATCCTTACGGACTGGAAGAACTTGCTCACACACACACACATACGGAAGCCCATACTCGGAAATATAATATGATCTATCTGTCCTGTTCAAATAAAAACAATTTTGTATGATGTACATTTGTTGATTTGGAGATTAGTGGGCTTATTAGTTGCTGGTAACTCAAGGTTACTTAGTTCGTTTAGTCCAGCATCAGTCAGAACTTGTCTGTCTTACTGATTTAGGTGGCTTGTTATGATAAGGATGAAGACACCAGCTCAGACCTGATAGGAGAGTTCACTTGCAATTCAACCGAACTACTACAGGCAATGGACCAGGGGGTGAGCAGGGCTCAGCTTACTCTGTATTGTAAATATTTTCTCTTCATAGGTCCACTGCTCTGATTATGATAATGATGGCTCACATGATCTCATTGGTATTTTCCAAACTAACGTGACTGAGCTTCTGAAAGTAGGCAGTGGTTCTATGGTGAGACTGTATTTTTTTCATCTTCTTTTTTTGTTTTATCTGTAAGTCCCTTTATAATTGCCATGTATTGCTTGTTATTGTCATCAGGTGGAGTTTGACTGTGTTCATCCAGAAAAGCAGAAGAAGAAAAAGGGTTACAAGAACTCTGGGGTGGTCCGCATTAAATCTTGCAAGGTGTGTGAATAAGGAACTGTAAACAGTGTACTAAAGTATGTCCATCATGTTTAATGGATTTATAAAATATGCATGACTAAGACCATAAAGTATCATTTACATAAAGTATCATTTAAAAAGCTGAATGTGAAGCGCTCTGGTGGTGGTAAACATGCAAGCTTGCCATTGCTCTTTGATTTGAATCTATGCTCTGCTACAGGTCACCATTACGCTTACACGAACAATAATTGACTTGTCAGAAAGGATCCCATAAGGAGTGCTCATCATTTCTTACATCACTTGTGTTTTGTTGATTGGCTTTATAATTTTCAGATTGAGGCTCAGTACACATTCCTGGATTATATCATGGGAGGGTGCCAGATTAATTTTACGGTAAAACAATTCTATTGCCTTTTATATTTTCATTAATGGATATAATATATATTGGTAAATTGGGATATAATGGAATAAGATATGATCAAGCTAATGCTAAGTATCTATAAGTTTTTGGTCACCTGTGTGTACTGTTATGTTAGGTCGGGATTGACTTCACCGGCTCCAATGGAGATCCTCGTTCACCCGAATCTCTGCATTACCTCAGTCCTAATGGTGTAAACCAGTATCTTAGTGCCATTTGGTCTGTTGGCTTAGTGGTCCAGGACTATGATGTGTAAGACATTCTTTACATTCTTTATATACATTTAGGAGGACCCAAGGAGACAAATGTTATATTCCAAAAAAAGATACAAAAGGTTTTTTGTTTTTTTTTTGTTTGTTTTTTTTTTTTTTTGCAAAAGAAGGAGTACAGAAGTTTTTATAAAAAATTTCCCCCGTTTTTTCTCAATATTTCCAATAAGATATCTGAGGTTTGGTGCCACATTCGCAATTTGCTGCATGACTTTTTGAGCAAAAGATTGCAAGGCAACACAGTGGTTAATTAGGTCTTTTCATATCAAGAATGTCCTAGGTTCTATCTCCAGGGGGGACGGTATGGGACCTTTTTAGTGGAGTTTGCATGTTGTCCCTATGTCTGTGTAGGGTTCCTTTTGGTACTCCGGTTTGGGACGAAGTATCATTGGTGTACCAGTTTTTTTTAGATCATATGACCTGCATTTCCTTCACTGTAGAAATAAATGAGATATGTGGCAGTTCTGTATGTAATAGATAATTATAGTGACCTGTGTAAGATGTCCAATTCTAGATAAATAGAACATTTTGCTGCTAATTGAATATTTCCTTCAGCCTCATGTTTTTCTCAGTTAGGTGGTATTAATGAATAAATGTGCTTCTGTCTTTTGTAGGGATAAATTGTTTCCTGCATTTGGTTTTGGTGCGCAGGTGCCTCCAGATTTTAAGGTTAGTAACATCAGTGAGCACCTCCCCATGTATAAAACACAATTTCAGTAGATGTAATGTTTAATGTTGAAGCAATTTTAAAAGTCGCTTTGGATAAAAAGTGTCCGCCTAATGGTGCTAATGTTAAATAACACTAAAATGCCAGATGCTTTTTCTTTAGGTTTCACATGAGTTTGCTCTCAATTTCAATCCCAGTAGCCCATACTGCCAAGGTAAACATTTAGTTTCAACATTTTGTCATATCAATATATATGATGGTGTTGAAGGCTGGTCTCCTGTGTACAGGAGTGGAGGGTGTCGTGCAGGCGTATCGCGCTGCTCTGCCACAGGTTCGTCTTTATGGTCCCACTAACTTCTCCCCAATCATCAACCACGTAGCGCGCATCGCCTCCACAGCAGCTCAACAGCCAACTGCATCAGTGAGTTTATACCAAGCAAAAGTCTTTTTACAAGAATCCGTGGTCCTGAATCATTTAGATGAGTTCATCACACTTAATCAAATTCACGAACTTCCTCAAAAATAAGATTTACACAAGATTATTCAGATTTTGTATTTTAAACGGTTATCTACTTCAGCTGTACAGTAATTCGTTTTTTCATAGTCTTGATGTCCTTAATTCTTTAAAGCTGTTTTGTGACATTCAATATTTTAAATGACCTTATTAAGTGAAGCCAATTTACCAGCAAGTACTACCTGTAAAGAGAAGTCCTGTTTATTAATATCTATATTGCAGTATTCCTCTGGGTCTTGATTAAAAGTTTGTAATCTCACTGTATTTTATTTTTCAGCAATACTTTGTACTTCTGATCATAACCGATGGCGAGATCACTGACATGGACCAAACCAAGCAGGCTATAGTAAACAGCTCCAAGCTTCCCATGTCGATCATCATCGTAGGTGTTGGCGAGGCAGACTTTAAAGCCATGGAGGTGCTTGATGGCGATAATGGTGTCCTCAGGTCTCCTAGCGGAGAAGCAGCTTTAAGAGATATTGTTCAGTTTGTGCCTTTCAAAAATTTTGTCAGTGTAAGTCTCTTGTTTTTGTGACTGATATGCGTAGCTTAAACACCAAAAGTAATGCATTTTTTTCCCTAGGCCCCCAAAGAAGCTCTGGCTCAGGCTGTTCTCGCTGAAGTGCCCAATCAGCTGGTGTCATACTTCAGAATGAGAAATATGGGGCCTGTCAACCCTCCTAATCCTTGTAAATAGTTTTATAGGGATAACTGAATTGGTGTAACGATTACTTTTGTATTATGTAACACACACAATTCATTTTACATTATGCACAAACGGCCATTATTTTTAGTGTTTCATTATATTACTTTTCAAATATATTTTATATACTTTTCACTTATATTTTATTAGAATATGCTTTAACACATTTTCTTGCCAATATTATGGGTTGCCATGACATTACCATGTTGGTTCAAATCTCACCACTGATTGACTCTGGTTGAGTCTGGTACAGTCCTGATAGTCAGTTTAGATAAAGGCATCTGCTAAAAGCTGGAATAATATATATATATATATAAAATCACAGAGGCTATGCGATGTATGAATAAGAAAAAACATGCTAATGACAATGATCTCAGATACAATCTTTATATTGGCTTAAACTGACCATTAATATTATAACACAACTGAATCATACACGATTTGATGCAACAATTTATCCAAGTCTGTATTTGCAACCTTAAGAACACATGTGTAACTTTTTGGGCACATTTCAGTCTAGTCACTTTAAATGTGGGGTTAAGTAGCCAATGGCATAAATGTAATTTAAACAAAATCATTTTATTTGAGGAGAATTGACCTCTCATTTATGCGTATGTTGGGCTTATTTGGATCATTCAGGTTGCAGCATTACCCAGATATGGCATACATGGAGTGTAATGCAACTTCCTTTGAACTTTCTAATTCATTGATGGCATTGGGTAAAGCACTTTTCATACATCTTACAAATCTGTATCAGTTATCAAAGGTGATATTTTTTGACGATTTTAATAATGCACGTGAGTTTACAATGTCAAACCACTTTAAGCCAACTTAAAACATGTCTTGCATGGTATTTCAAAATTTATAACATGTTTAACATTGTTAATTGTGGTGCCTTACTCAATTTATTACCAATTCAAATAAAAATATTTGTTTGGTTGCACCTGCTTTATACTGTGTTTTTTTTAATGCAAGCTAGTTGTTTAAATAAAAATTACTTAATCGTTTGCGGGGAAAGACTTGAAATGTAAGTGCTTGAGATTCCAGGACTGCTTACATCTATATATATATATAATTTTTTTTTTTTTCTTTAAACTATTTTCCCCTATTGTAGTTTTCGTTATTTTTACAGTTGAAAAATCCTCATCTAAAGATATTTGTCCCTTGTTGTTTGTTTTAACATTGCACAACTTGTTCTGTGTTTAATCAATCAGGATATTTGCTTCTGTCAGTTAGTGCTGTAAATGACTGAATCCTGGATTGTTTGCTTTTGGTCATATGTTGGCTTAGTTTCTCTTCAGCACTTCCTATATGTTCATTAGCCTGTTCAAACAGGAGAGAACTAAAAAGTGCTCTATTAAACTGGAGCTCCTCATTTAGGAGTCCAGCTGCTGGTTCTTATTCTGTCTGGATAATTTGGAGAATGTTTTAGTGGGACTAATGTAAACCGGATCAGTAAATCATGTCCATTACTGTGAACCTGAAGAGGATTTCCAACCTGCCTGGGAAATATGACCGGAAAGTGGAATTGTCTTTTAGGGGTAAGACTGAAAGGTTTCGTTTTAATTAAAAATGGGAGCATTTTTTTCTTCATTCATAATACTAATACACTGTTTATACAGTATATGTTTTATTAAGCCTCTTGTATCTTAAAAAGCAAGAAAGTATATAAAATCTGAAAGGTGGTGGAGGTCCGGTTCTGTGAAGAAGTAACAGTTTGGTTACCAGCAATTTCCTATTTATGGTTAGCAGGATACAGACAGGGTGAATACACCAAACACCTCAACGGGTCGTCAGTATGGAGACAAACACACAGGACAAGTTCAGTATCTCTAATTAACCTACCTGCATGTTTTTAGACTGTTACAAAACTGGAGTTCCTGGAAGAAACTGGCACAGAGAAAACCATCCATTTTGCATCCTTGCAACTTTAAGTGGCAATCTCGATTGAGATGCAAACGTGTGTGTGTTTGCATGGAGGGGACGGGGGAGGGGTACAAAGTTCTGAAAATAAAGCTGTGCATAATGAGAGTTCTTTATCTGCAAGGGCAAAATTTTAAAGAAGGTTCTAGGTTCATTCATTCTTAAGGTTGTCCTATTGGTATTATTGTTGCCTTCTTAATCAATCTCATAATTTAGCGGCTTAAGTGATTTTCAGGAGAAAAATGTACATATAACAAAATCGTGAGCGTTTCAGCATCCCGAGAACTACAGACACATGCTCAGTGGTCTATTCTGGTAGAAAACATACCAACACCCCATGTATGCTTTTAATTTTAAAAAGGTTTTTAAAAAGGCTTGTTTTTTTTTTTGTTTTTTTAAAGGATTAAAAAGACAAATACAAACACTACTTTTTTCATTCAAAAAACTCATGTAACTTATACGATTATATGCTTGTACTGTGCATCGTCTACTGTCATCTTGTACTGAAATATATAATAGTTTTTTTGTGCACATATTACACAGCTGACCACTACAGTCCCAAAACATGCACTTCTGGCATATTGAAGATGCAAAATTGTCCATGTGCATGTTTGATAAGACTTGTGTGATGATTGTTTCTTGTCATGAATACCATAGCACCATAGTAAAAGGTAAATTAATAAATTCCAGTTTTTACCATGTGTGTAATGATGTACATTTGCATTTATATTTGCACAGATTTTACACATAAAACCAAACTTCTTCAGTGTGAAAACATTGCTATTTTTAATGAGGTAAGTAGGATATAAAGCTCTCTGATATTTTTGCAGTATTCAAAATTTTCAATTATTTTATTGTCTGAAAGCATAAAGACAGATAAAGTTAAATGAGTGCCTACAGCATTCTGAAAATCTTAAATGGGAATTGGAAGCTCTCCTCTCGGGTTCCCATCCCTGCTATTTGCATTGTACTGTTTACAAATGTAACAATTGTTTACAACTTTAACTTAACACTCATTATTAGCAGTTTTACAGTTTCAGCTCTTTGTATTTTCTTTTAATAGTTGTAGTGTTTGGCATGGAGGAGGTGTGGTT
This sequence comes from Hoplisoma paleatum, assembly GCA_028565875.1. NCBI lineage: Eukaryota > Metazoa > Chordata > Actinopteri > Siluriformes > Callichthyidae > Hoplisoma > Hoplisoma paleatum. Next base: position 10,120 of record JAOTRQ010060058.1, read on the forward strand.
GTGTTCTTCACAAAACCGCTCCCTACAGACTTAGTCAGTCTTGTTCAATAAACTCTACAATCAGTCTCAGTTTGCACTGCTGTATCTACCTCGAGTTAAACTTCAACACATGATAAACAAAACTACAATCGGCACAAATGTCGAAATGAAATACAAATCTGTCAGTATAGTCAGACTTTGGCTGGCGAAGTGCATATTTTGTGACACATTACAATACAAACAATGAATTGTTGGTAACCACAGTTAAAGTGGATCATGGTACTGACGTACTTTTGCAATTTTCCAGCAATTTAGGTGGCCACACTATGGTAAAATCATCAAAGATGAAGTACTCTCCATCAGTGTATACAACTGCAGCAAGATGTTCAGTAACAGGTCAGCTGGTTTTAAATGTGTTTGTTTCATGTGTGCATAATGTGCACAACGTTAACATACATGTGTCTTTCCCTTGACATGACACTAATAATAATAATGAAAAGAAGAAGAATGCTTTTATTTGTCATTACACATATACTGATGTTCAGTACAACTAAATTATATCTTTGCTTATCTCAAGTTCGGTTCATAGCCCAAAGGTCGACCCACTTGGCTGCATCGTCCTTTAGGCTCCACTAAAATATTTTTCAAGAAGATTTCAGATTTTTGTTTTGACGAGTTGTAATTTCAGTTTCAGAAATATAAAACTGACTTCCTACTAGTCAGAACTTGTATTCAACATATGCTTACTGTAGATGAAAACACACTTTTCTACTTTAGCTATGTTCATGGAGGTAACATTACTATGCATTGTGAGACTGAAAGTCTTGGCAATAAAACAAAATGTGAGGTTCCTGTACTGTGTATGATGAGAGTGTGTTGGGTTCTTCGATCAATAGTGTTCAGAGAATTTCAGATGACAATCTCAACACACCTAACCCTACAGAATTTTTACTGCTTTTATTACTTTATTAAATTGGTTTGAATCATTCCTGGTTCCCTTGTTCCTTTCCTTTCATCTTGTACCATGATTAGGCTTGCATTCACACACCTTTCTTAAAACATTTGGAGCAATGTAAAACATAATAACGACTAAAGCAAAAGAAAATTCTATATAATATAATATAATCAATAACTGTACATTAGCTCTTATAATAATTGAATCAAATTTAAAAAGTTACATTTCATGTTTGCGGTTGATTTTGCAGGCTGTTGGGGAAGCTGGTGATCAGTTTACAACATGTGGTTACAGCAGGGAGGCTGATTTTGAGAGAACCACTCACAGACAATAACTACTCACTGACTGATGTGAGTCTCGTGTGCAAATTTATCAAGGTTTTAGCCACATTTAGAATGTTTTGCTATTGAAATATCAACATTTGGGTTCCTGTAATGTCATGTTCGGTTCCTGTCTTTTCTGTGTGTAGATATATGTGGAGTTAGATGTGAGGTACATTCCTGTACAAGGTGCTGCTGGAGAATGGACCAGTGAAGACTTCCTTAAGATTGAGGACAGTGATGAGTAAGCACTTTTTTGTAGGCAACCATGTCCTGTCCTGCACTTCCTAGGCGCCGTGGCGAGAATAGAGCTGCCCACTGCTCCAGCCATGTGTGCTCACTACTGCCCTCTAGTATGTGTAAATGTTTCACTGCACAGATCGGATTCGATGTGGACGATTCATTCCTCTGTGTTCTTAAAGTATTCTAAAAAAATAAACCTAAAGCAGCAACATCTATTTTATTAATTCATATTTTTAATTCTACATTGTTCAAATATTGCAATTACCTTGATTCTCCTGTTTTGTGTTGATCTTTACAGATCAGGTTTGGTCATTAGGAACACAGGCTTTCTAGAACCTGGGTATGTTATTTTATATAAATATTACTATTATTAACTTCACATGCAAATCCACAAGCATTCTTATATTTACCATGTAAAATCAAACACATCCTGATAAAAACAATACATTGACATTCACAGGTTTGATTTGCTTTCTGTGTAAAGTTTGCAAGTTTTCTGTGTGCTTGTCTCTGCACCCTGCAACAGACCCACCCAGTGTTTGTCCCACCGTCCCTGACCCTAAATAGGATTAAGTGCTGCTTATCCTAGATGCTAGATGGATGGACTGTGAATTTAGAATAATTATTCAGAGATCAGTGCAATGCATTCCATATTATGTTTATTAGTTGTGACATCACTGTCCAGAAAAAGGAGTTACATAAAAACATGTAAAGCTCCAAATTTGGCATCATTACACTTTAGGTGAAAGTATCAGTGAGAAGACTGTTAGTGTCCACATGGACATGTGGCTTTGTATGCTGAATGTACCACCAGTATGATCGAACACTGAATGTAAAGATCTTCCATTTGTAGAAATCTTCGTGCTCAACAGTTGGACCGAGAAGCCCGGATGCTCGGCCGCAGTCTTTTAAAGACAGAGAACGAAAACGGAGATGATGAAGATGATGATAATGATTATGATGATGATTATGATTTTACTGAAGTAGAATGTGCCAACATCACATTTACTCCCATATTCAGGTACACTTAACATATCTTGACGAGACGTAGGTTCATTTTTGTGGATGTAAAATTACTGTTTCTGTATAGAAATGTATGAATAAGTTGGGTCACCTCACAGTAAGTAGGTCTTTTATTTAAACCTAGGTGTGACTGCCCCGGTCACAAGTGTTTAGAAGCTGTGATATTTGCCAAAGAGGGTGTTACTAGGTACTAATGAGTGACATGTTGGCTAAAGGTTAATTTATATGCCGTGAATCGAGACATCCAACCTGTTCAATATTGATCAGCTGAAATCACGGTCAAAAACCTTTCTCATTCGCAACTAAGACTGGAAGGTTAAACAAAATAAAAATTCAGTTCAGTTCTACACATTTTAAGTGCAGACAGTTGTCGTTGTCTCTAAGCTTAACACTTTTAAATCACAGTAAATTCCAACATATAATATTTTTTTCACTTTTGTTTTTCTTTCTGTGTTTAGTCGATGCACCCCATTATCAAAGCATGAACTTGCTGTTTCTCCTAAAATTAAATCTTTTCAGGTAAGAGAATAAAGCAGAAACACAAGGTTCGTCTCACAAACACAATAAAATTCAGTGCAATCAGAGTGTAACATTGTACACTACACACACTAAATCCACCCCGTAAGGGGAGGGGCGAGACTATCAGAAGCGGAGTAAACAGCTTCATATAAATGTAAGTAATGTTAATGACATGATTCATTAGTAGAGGTCAAACAAAAGTAAATACAAACATAATCATTATATAAACAAAAGCTGATGGATACTTTGGCAGAATTGAGAAGCGTGTTCCATTAGAGATGTCCAACCACATGTCGATGAGCTTAGAGAATTTAGTTTCAGCTTGGTCCTTTTAGCTTGACTCTGTTTAATACAGTAACGTTGTTGTTGGATTTTGATTGTCTTGTACAGTTGAACGTCAATGTGATAGAAGCTCAGAAACTTGTGGGTGTGAACATCAATCCTGCTGTTTATATCAGAGTGGGAGACGAGAAAAAGCACACAGCTACTCAGAAATCCACCAACTGTCCATTTTACAACGAGGTACAATAGTTGGGTTCTTTATGTGTTTAT
>JAOTRQ010060069.1:0-13708 GCA_028565875.1 Hoplisoma paleatum
TAAAGTTCACTTTGACTTGACTATAGGTCCAGGCAAGTTTATTAAAAGTGAAACTGCAACAGGCTAAAGCTAACTAAGTTATAAGACAAGTATAAAGTTTGTAAAGTTTGTACCGAACACTGTATTAGTTTATTTAACATTATTTTAAAGGATATTTGGTAAACAGGTGTTAAAAAGAGAACGAGGAATGAGAGAAGTAAATCCGGGCGAATGCTAACATGTTAGCAAGTGACTCGCTAACTAGCTGAAAAGAACTAGAGAACAAATCTTAAACGAGTTTAAACGAGTTACCGTCGATTCTTGAATGATTTTATTCGTCGTTTTATTTCCTGATGTAACTCTCGGATGAAATAAAGGAGTTTGTCGGTGTCTCGGTGTTTATTTCTGTCCTTTTGTCTTTTTCACACAGACTTTCAGTTGTAACACGGCCTAGCGCTCACAAGTTCTCGCATGAATGACGTCACAACTCGACTCCCCAATCACGAGGGCCGGTTTGAATTTGGAGCCCGAATCCTGCGCGCACACGCGCACGCGCACGCACACGGTCACCCACCTTAGCTACCTACACACACAGAGAAAGTATCTCTGATGTGAACCCGACTGTCTTTTGACTCTGGGAGGAACCCGGGACTTCTTGCTGCGAGGCGACAACACTACTAAGCCGTCCAGCCTTCATTTTTGAGATTCTTAAATTGTGCGGCGCGCCCCCTCTACTGGGGCGACATGGAATTGCGAATGGGAATGCAAAAACACACACATTTTATTTAAATGTTTCACAATCTATTTCAGTTTTATATTTTATTATTCGTATCCCCAGGTGGAGAAGTCTGATTGTCCAGTGTATTCCAGGGGTGAGAGTCTGAACTCCCCAGTTGAAATCTCATCATTGCTGGCTTGCAGTGTGTTTGCAGCTTGCAGCTTACATGTGTGTTTATTCTGATTTCAGTGTGTTTAACTGTCCTCTTGTTTAATTCCAATTCAATTGTATTTGTTTTTACACATATACAGATATACAGTACAACGAAATGTTTCTCTTCACATATCCCAACTTGTCTGGAAGTTGGGGGTCAAGTTGGCGCAGGATCAGCCAACGTTCGGCACCCCTGGTGCAGACAGGGTTAAGGGTCTTGCTCAAGAACCCAGCAGTGTAGCGGAGTGTAGCAGAGCCTGGATTTGAACCCACAACCTTTAGGATCCCAGCCCAACGATCAAGGCTACAACGGCCTTGATGGGTTGTGGTTCATGTTCCTGACCATCATCTTCTCAATTTAAGGAACATGTTCACTGGCGTGAACAAGGAACATGGGAGGATCAACATTATATGTGAGAAAAAGACTCCTTTGGTGGTGGTGACGGTGGCATCATGGTGTTGGTCGTACCGACATCATCAGAAAATAATTGCTCACTGCTGCCAGATATTGAGATCAGGTTCTGCACCATATAGTGATTCCCTATGCTGGAGTAGTTGTAAACAATTTTTTTTCCTAGTATATAATGCAAGACCTCCTTGTGTACATCTTATCAACAACATTGATTCAGAGGGCAGGAATCAATGCATGGAGTTCAAGTTCTCCAAATCTGAATCTGAGCATGATGGAGCATGATGGAGATGAAAGAAGACGTCTGGCAAAGCTTTCAATGTTTCTCATAACGTTCCTTAAACTGTAAGTTGCCCTGGAGTGTCCGAGGATCACTATCATATAGTGAACTAAATATTCACTATATGAATTATTGTTCAAAGGTTAACTATAGAACCTAGCAGAAATGGGAAGGAACGTTCAATATTTACCATTCATCATTTATATGATTTACTGTATGGATTGAAAGGAAAGTAGTTTTTTATTATAGATCTTATTATATTTTTTATCAGTTTAAATTGACTAACTGTGGCTTAGTGGTCAGCATTGCCACCTAACAGGTTCCAAGTTTGATTTATGACCATAAGTATGATTAAGCGGTGATCAAACTAGATAATCAAAGATTAATCAAGGTAATTAAAATAAAAAGTGAATCAAAACATTTATAGTTCATTAAACTATGAAAGCTTGTCAATCCACGTCTTTCTACAAACCTGTTCCATGTTTTAAATATATTGGTGGCCCTCTTGAACAAGAATCCCTCCATAAATATCTTGTTGTCACTGTCCACATCAGATTTGTGTAAAAGTTGTTTACACGATTGTTTGTCAAATGTATTGTGATGTATTATTTTGTATTATTTACTGTTATACATAATTAGTTTCACCATTTTTTTGCTTTGTGTTATATCAGTGTAAATTGCTGTATTTTGTGTCGAAATGATGTTTGTTATATAACAAAGTTATAACAATTAAACTCTCTCTTCCCTCCAAAATATTTGCATTATTTTATTATTATGAATTGTAGTTTTGGTTCTCGATCAGTAGATGGCGCTCCATTGGTAGATTTAATGTGATCTGAACACACTAAATAATGCTTGTAAAATATTCACCGTATTCACTGTACCCTGTAACAAACTGGTGACCTGTTCTGGTGTTTCGTGTATTCACCCAGTTTGCCAACCCACCTGTAAAAACTAGATAATGGATGTATGTATGGATAATAGAAATATTGAAATGAAAATGTACAAAAAGGAAACAAAAATATTTATTTTCTCACAGTTTTGACTCTTTACTTACATTCATTGTTCAAAAATCACACACAATCAGTTCCAGAGTTACATTGATAAACGTGGATAAGAAGATGAAAGTTAATCTTTTGTTCTCACACAATATCAAATAATATCAGAGAAATGAAATTTTCAACGAAATGAACGTTTTTAGACCAAAACTGCAATAAAACGTTCGAAAGGTTTTGATAAAAAATTTAAAAAAAACTTTATTAACTGCAAAAAAATTAGAACCTGGTTTTAACTTTGTTGAATGTTACTTTCACAGACGAACACTTCCAAATAGGAGCTTTTAGCAACATACATTCACATTTACTCGATAATAATATAACAATAAACTCTTTATAATTGTTTTTCTCCAAAGTGCATGAACAACATAAAAAAAATAAAACTATTCTGTTATTACAGTCCTGTGAATTAATTCTTATTATAAAATAAATGGTGAAAAAAATCATGTCGGGGGTTTCTGTGCGTTTCCTGAGGCTACATCCGTTTTCTCCCACAATCCAAAGACATGCGGTCAGATGATTGGAAGAAACCATTGCTTGGTGTGTGTTTGTCTTTGTACGCTGCAACAGCCTGGCGACCTGTTCAGGTGTTCAGTGTATCCACTCAATGTGTGTCCCACTATGATTCTAAATAAGACTAAGCAGTGGTGAAACTAGATAATGGATGGATGGATGTAAAAAGTGATGCAGGTACGTCTTTAAACAAACTCAGAGAGACTGTTAGAAAGCAACAAACCTGCCTGGCTGTGGGTGAAAACATTTTGACAACCAGGACAATAAATAATAATAAAAAAAAACATTTACCAACCAATAATGATGTGGTCTGGCTTCACAAAACACACAACTTGTGTCTATGAAGTGCAGGAAGGGTCACCTGGTATATGCAAAGACAATCTGAGAATCTAGGTGTATTAAATCAAAACTGAATTGTCATCTGGATCTGGACATTTCTACACAACCTGGGCAGTAAAATGTATTTTTTATAATTAATGCTTTATATTGATCAAGTTTGAGGCACATTATTGATTATGACGCATGAACACACCAAGCAGTGCACAAAACGCCGGAGGGTGTACAATACCCAGGACTGCACAGGACAAATCGACTGCAATATTTCGGTGTTATGATTTGGTTTCGACAGACAGAGACTGAAAGCGGTTTTAAACTTCTGCGTCGTTGCAGTCAAAATCTGAGAAGTGATTCACCACCACAACGCTTGGGGGCGCCGAGTTTCGGAGGGTTCTGTTGAGTTTGTCGTTTTTTAAATGTTGTACCATAAACGAAACGTCGTAAACATCAAAACGATGACATATGCACAGAGCGACAAGCATACCTTAATAACGACATTGTTTTGATGACTTTCATGCTCCCCCTTATGGTCTGTGTCGATACTGCGCGCATCATTTTGACGCATAGTTATAAATTTGCATGGAGTGGTGCATGGAGAGGACTTAAAATTAATATTCATACATTCATTCATTGAAAGAAAATGTTTACATCATCTAAAAATCATTCAGACCTCACGGAGCTGGAAGTTTTGTGTATTATCAGTGTGACATTTTTACGGATCTTATCTAACAGTTCTGGACAAACAATCGAGCACAAGTGATGATAAAAGAATTATTAAACACATACTAACTTCTACTTACTATCCAGATTCTCCTTTTTTGAATAATAATAAAAAAAACAAAAACAAAATTTGTAATAATATCCATCTCAAAAATAAAAAATAAAATCTGCACATTTAATGAAACAAATTCCAAACAAACTGTATATAAAATGAAGTACGTGATTAGAATGATCATAAATTATAGGCTACATCAAAGAACATATCTTGTAGACGGGTCTGCGACATATATTTCTAATGAATCGTTAATGTAAATATTTTTTTAATGAATATATGTGCAAGTGAACGCGTTTTAAAGGCGATAGTCATGAAAGTACAAATCAGCTGATGCCTTTCTCTTCACTGCTCGCGCTCTTGTTGGATACATCGGACTGGTCACTGTTACGGCTGGCGGGTCGAGGCTGTATGACGGACGGCTGTGATGGCGAGCGGTTACAGACGCTCTGACCATTCTTGGCTGGAAGGAAATAGACGGGCTTGTCTGTTGTATAAAAATGGTTTTGCACGATAGTTGGATAGACTGGCCTCATCGCCTCCATGTGCATTCGCGAACAGGGCGCTGAAATCATGGGGAAAGGGTGAAATGATAAAATGTAGTCTGCACTTTTATCTGCTGCAGGGTCATTAAGCATCCTGGGGAAAAAGTCTGTTTCTGGAGTTTCCATTGGCGATAGGTTTCCAGATCTGCTTTCTCCAGGACTGTGTGAGGAGTAGATGTGAACAGCTGTGGGAGAGACAGATGTGCGGTGTTGTGGGGTGGGTGTGTCGGCTGGAGAACGATTTAAGCTGATTGGGGATGCGGCACCTGAAATCAAGAAAAACAAAACATCTCTCGGTGAATGTCATGGTTTTAACATCGAATGATCTTTCTTGATGCCACCCAAATGCTCGACCAGGAAGGGGGGTAAATGTTCCATGCATCCATTGTATAGTTTAACCGGCACGGTGTGACACACACTGGGTAAACACATTAAACATTGGAACAGGTCACAAACACACAGGACATTTTCAGTATCTCCAATTAACCTGACTGCATGTCTTTGGATTATAATTACACGATAAATAAATGCTACACAATATTTTCTGGGAAGGGGTTTGTTTCCTTATAGTCCAGTTTGTGCCTTACAGCAAGAAGTCCCAGGTAAAGGAATCTGTAGTGTCATGTGTGGATTTTGTATGTTCTTCCAATATATATGATTACTTAGTGGTTAGCAATGAGGTCCTGGGTTCGATTCCCGATTCAGTTCTCTGCGCTCCCTGTGTCAGCGTTGGGTATTCCATTTTCCTCCCACAGTCCAAAAATATGCATGAGCTTGATTGGCGATGTGAAATTGTGCCCTCGTAGCGAGAACAATATGGGTTGGAGGAGGATCTGGCAACCTACTCCGTGAGAACACTTGCTAAGAAACGTGTGTGTTGTGTATCTCACCATTAATGCTGTGCTGAGATTTCAGAATGTGGCCCCGAGGAGCCTTCCCACGTAACACATCAGACACCTAGAAAAAGATTCATAACTGATCATAAACTATTCACACAAGAACAAGCAGTTGTAAGTACTTATACGAACCACTGGAGGGCAGCTTTAATAACTTAAATTAAATTTTAAACTTAAATCATCCATCGAGTTTGATCTAGTTTTACAAGGCAAAATTCTGTCTGGGGGTAACGGTGGCAATACACTAAACACTTGAACAGGTCACCAGTCTGTTGCAGGGCACACACTCACAGGACAAGTCTGTCTTACATCAATCTGACTGCATGTCTTTGGACTGTTGGAGGGAACCAGACTACCTGGAGGAACCTCACGCCGACAAGTAGAGAATGGCACCAATGGTCTGACCTTTTTTTTACAGTTTAGAAATCTAGCTTTTGTGAAGGTGCGGTATGGTGTTAGTCCCGGGTTCGATTCCCGAGTAAGGCATGTCTTTGGACTGTGGAACCGGAGTACCCGAAGAAAACCCTAGAACATGCAATGCTTCTAAGCAGATTTATGTTATAATTACACAATATATAAATGTCACAAAATATCTTTAAAACATTTCAGCGGGGAGGTTTTTCTCCTGTTCGATTCCCGGGTAAGGAAATCTGAGGCGTCATGTGTGAATTTAGTATGTTCTTCCAATATATATGATGGCTCAGTGGTTAGCAATGTTCCCTCACAGCGAGAGGTCCTGAGTTCGATTAGTGAGTCGATTCTGTGCGCTCCCTGTATTACATACTTTAAAAGTAAAGTATGGTGTTCGTCCCGGGTTCGATTCCCGAGTGTGATCGCACGCTCTGTGTGGTTACTCGAGGCTTTCTGATCACATGCCCAGTTCTCGGTCCTCCAGGCTATAAATCTAAATGATACTATACGAATCAAGCAACCAAGACTGCACCTGGAACAGCTGTATTATACCCTGTAAAGCAGTAATAGTGTCCCTGCCTTCATACCTTCTTGTTTTTGGACACCATGACAGCGGTGTCGTTGTGGTAGTTCTTCAGGCTGCTGTCAGCTCCGTTTTTCAGTAAGATTCGAACAGCCTCCACCTCCCCACGACCAGACGCGATATGTAGAGCCGTGTTGCCACTGTACGACTGCGCATTCACATTACAGCCTCTCTGTAACCGAGAGTAAAAACATTACAGCCTCTCGGTAACCGAGACACACGTGAGAAAATGTAAAACTAAACATGAAACGATATAAAACATGAAATATAAAAACGAAATAATCCTTTTATTGCCGGTTCGATTCCGACAGGTCGACAGGTCACGACTGGACATTCTTGTGAACCTCTAACTGCTCCCTAGATGCAAGGGTTAGAACATGTGTGCCCACTGCTGCCCCCTAATGTGTGTGTAAACGTGTGTTTCACTGCACAGACTGGATTAAATGCGAAGGAATCATTGCTAAGTGTGTAAAAGTGCAGCTGAGTCAAGAGTCCATCGGCTATAAGGAAATATGATTAAAACACACGCAGCAGTAAAACGATCAAATCAATGCAACCACACCTCGATAAGGAAGTTGACCATCTCCATACAGCTGTTCTCCACTGCATGTATCAGTGGACTGCGGCCACTTTTTATATCCTGTGTTGAAAAAAAAAACTGATCAGCACAAGTATGATGTCATAATCTGGCTGCCTGTCGTTTCCCACCCATGAGCGAATTCAAGTAAAGAAACAACCCCAAAACAAATCAAGGCTGCAGTCATGAAGTAAAACCGAAGGGGACGACGACGACCAAATGTACAGAGAAAAGCGGGGATCTTACGACAACTTATCAAAAACAAATATGAACACGGAAGAATGTTAATGTCATTCAGAGTAAGTTTACAGGGGTACTGGGTACATTCAAATTCAATTGTATTTGTCATTACACATATACAGATGTACAGTACAATGAAATGTTTCTCTTCCCAGCTTATCTCAACTTGGACGTTGGGGTCAGAGCGCAGGGTCAGCCGCAGTACAGCGCCCCCTGGAGCAGACAGGGTTAAGGGCCTTGCTCAAGGAGCCAGCAGTGTCGCGGAGTGTAGCAGAGACTGGATTTGAACCCCCAACCTTTGGGTTCCCAGTCCAACTCTCTACCCACTAGGCTACACTGTCCCTTAAAGCAACACACTCTACATGGTGCTTTGTCTTCTTTCAGTCTGCTTTTCATGTACTTTGTTCGTGCCATAGTCGACCCAAGGCTCGCGCAGCATGGGATGGGAGGGTATGTGTTTTATCTTTGATCTGGAGGTCCTTAAATTTGTTTAGCTGCTTTGGGATAATAAGTGGCTTTCCATTCAAATGTGTCGCAAGTTTGATACACATTTATAAAATCATTTATAAAAAATCGACGAAAAAAAAAAATACAATTTTGTGGCAAATCCATCAAACTGCAGTTTAGCAAAAGAGAATAAAAATCCATTATATCACGTTTCAATGTGCTGAAGAGAAACGAACAAGATGGAGAAATGTTATTGATCAGAACCGATTCATTTTATTGACTCATATGAACTCGGTTCCTTAAACTGAATCAGAATCACCAGCACTAGCACAGACGTGCCTGCGGGGGGAGTCGTGCACACCGACTCGTATAAGAAGAATCGTGTTCAGGTCCCTAGTCTCACGCCGTAACCCGCTCTAAAATACTGACCAGACGATCGAACTGTCCGGTGGAAAACACGAGGAGTATAAATGAAACATTTATAGCCGAAATGTCGTCGTTTATTCACTAAACGTACTTTTTTTTCTAAATATCGAGCTTCATGCAAACAGGTTTTTAATGCACAAACATTTTCAAAATTGGCACGAAAACTGTTGGATGGAAAAACGATTAATGTATCATATCTATTGTACCAAGAGCTATAGAAATAAAACTGACGTGCTGGAAATATACATCACAGGAAAATGAAGATGTTGAAAATTGATGACATTTGAGCTTAAAAAGTGCAATAACCATTTTTTTTATGAAATTATGGCCTTTAAACTAGCATTATGGACACTTTTTTTGCCATTTCCCATCCAGCTGTTGATTTGTATTCATGTTCATAGCTGCTACGTCACTTTCTGACCTCACAGAGCACTCGTCTACAGTCAAAACATTAAAACACAAATATGCATCTGTATCACAACTAGCGAATCCTGATGTTGCCAAATCACAAAAAAGCAAGAAAAAGTCCAGTTCCTAGTGATGAAAAAAAACTGACCAGAGCATTTATGTCCGCTCCGTGGTCCAGTAACATTTTGGCCATCTTCTTGTATCCATTTTGAACAGCCAAGTGGAGAGGCGCCAAACCTGAGACGAAACAAAAATGTATTCAACATAGTTTCACAAACCAACATTTGGAAACAACATTACAGTTCTTGAGGCCTGTTCAGGATCTGCCTTGTTTATGATTAGACACTGTGTATACACGTCTTTGTTATTATAGTGCACCATTAAGAATATACGCTTGTGACCCTTTTACCCTTAGAAGGCCACATTTGAGGTCACACTTTTATTTCTTATCTTTTGTCTTTTGCCAAATGTCTGATTGACAGAATGCTGAAGCAAAGATTCTGAAATAGATATATAAAACCATGTGTCTATATAACGTCACTTTAATATGAGCACCAGCTACCATCCTGGTAGATTGTCACGAGGATCTGGAACCATGCTGACTGTAGTGCATCCCAAACTGTTGGAATGGTGGAGGGGGGGGCGTGATAGAGCCAGTACAAACATTAAGATGCTCCTACTTTTTATTATGGATCAGTCGTGTGGGGGTCGTAGTCGTGGTCAAGCTCTTAAAGGAAGACCCTCAACTAATAAAGAAATAATTTTATTGGACCGTACATCTGTACATGTGTCCCGAAAATTACTAAATTCAAATTGTATTTGTCATTACACATATACAGATGTACAGTACAACGAAATGTTACTCAAGTTATCCCATATGCATATCCCAACTTGTCTGGAAGTTGGGGTCAGAGTGCAGGGTCAGCCAACATACGGCGTCCCTGGAGCAGACAGGGTTAAGGGTCTTGCTCAAGGATCCAGCAGTGGCTGTGTAGCAGAGCCTGAACTTGAACACCCAACCATTGGGTTCACAGCCCACCAGGCTACACTGTCCACCCACTATACTACTAATTCTATTGTGAGGCATTTCTAGCCATGTGACATATCACGTTGATTGTTTTACATGAAATTGATTTCATTTTCATCGTCTGCACTTACAGCATTTATTAGATGCCTTTATCAGAAGTGATTTACAATTACAACAAAACATAATTTGGGGCAATTGAGGGTTTAATCCCTTGCTCAGGGACTCAACAAGGGCGACTTTGTGGTAACTCGATCTGGCGACCTTCTGATCTCTCTCCCTGTACGTTAACCACTAAGCCATCACTGCGATATCCTCAAGAGCTGCTCGATCCTGTTCAGGATGACGATCCAGACACACTGGATGCAAACACTGACATCTGTTATCCGCCTCACCTGATCCAGGACTCACCCTCATAGTTCCTGCAGTCCAGGCAGTCGGAGAGGCAGCACGCTGAGCGAGAGAGGTGGGAGAGGATCATGAAGAGGCAGATCTCCTGGTGGTGCTCACAGCAGAGATGCAATGCCGTCTGTCCGTTACGGTCCAGTGCCCTCGGGTCTGCTCCGGCAAAGAGAAGAGCCTCTACTACACCAGGCTGGTGAGTGATGATCGCCAAGTGAAGAGGAGTCTAACAATTAGAAAGTGGAAGGAAAGTAACACTTTAAGCTAAACGTGAAAATACTGTTGCTAAATGAGTATACAAACTATCCTTTTAAACTCTTGGCTTGTGAAATGTCTCATAACACGCACGAGTCCCAGTAAGTAGGTTTGCATATCTTGTGACCTTTCATGGAGAATGATATTCGAAAGTGTGTTTTTAATGGTCGTTGAAATAAATCACTGTTGTGTTGGGCTTTGCCGGGTTACATACACTCACCGCCGGCATTGTGAGGAAAACGTTCTTATTCCTAGAACACTGAGGGTAAAATTAGTAACACCGTCACTAACGTTGGGTTTATTTTACCCAGGTATAAAGCACCTGATTAAAACACACAAACACTAACATCAGGGAGGTAAATTCCAACCATATCATATGTAACGGGTAACGTCGGGTAAAAATCACTCGAACCGAACCAATAATGACACCAATGAGTCCTGAAGCTATACAAAGTCCCACCGTGTAACTCAGACCGCAGCAACACAATGACAATCACATGACAACAATTGTGTGCGTGAAAATCTAGGGTTAAATGTTCCGAGGTGCATCTATGTCACTATGATGGTATGTAATTCTGCAGTCTACACCCCTTATTACCCCTCCGTACCCCTTCCATCAATAAGAAAACAAACATTGGACCCTACATTGTAATGTTGTTATTGTATTTTATTGCTGTTCAACCTAACCGAGCAATTCCAGGATTAAGATTCATGCTCGGAGGAGCAGTGGCGCGGTGCTTTCGAATAGCATTGAAATGTCTGACGGCGCTGTTTTTGTTTTTTCCTGGATTGCTCTTATGAATCACACGCAGGTGAATTCCTGTCAGAGCAAGCTCAGACAAGAATCCTGCTTGACGGGTTAAAGGTCAATGCCACATTGCAATGACAAACTGCTTGAATTATGACAGCGATATCTAGAAACGGACCATTTATGACGGGAATTATGGGTCTTTTTAAATAACCTTAGTCAGACGCCATGCTGTTTACTGCGGCCGCCTCATAAACAAGAACAGACTGATAAAGTACAACAGAATAAAATGTCAGTATTTGTGATTACACATATAGAGAAGTAAGGAAATACGGTATGAAGTAACAAAGTAGTGAATTTCTTTCTTTGCATATAACAACATGTATAGACGTTGGGGTTTGAGTACTATGTTAGTGGCATAGTCATGTTATAGCATCGCTGGAGGAGACACGGTTAAGGTTAGGGCAGAGCATGGATTTGGGGTCAGTGATGACTTAATGGTTTAGGTACTGGGCTAGTGATCAGAAGGTCACCGGTTCGGACCTCAGTACCACCACTGTTAGATCCTTGAACCAGAAGACCTCTTGACTCCGTCTGTTCCAGGAGCGCCGTACGAGGGCCGATCCTGTTACAGCGCTCTGACCCCCAACCCAAACGATTTGGGATATACGTCTGTATGCGTGTGATGACAAATAAAAGCATTCTTCTTCTTCATCCTCTTCTTCTTGAACCATCCGGATGCATTTGAGGTTCACTATGACACAAAATGAATCCTATCGGACAAATGACGTACATAAAGTACGACAGTGACATTCTTCTGGCGAGACATGAAACGCCGGCTGAATAGTTAATAGTTAATCGGATGTGTTCACCCTAACTGGAGCAGCCAAAAGAAAGCAAGCAAATTAAATAAAGCTTAATGTTTTATAGAACGCATGGAACTGGTGTTTAGTTATTTAGCTCTCGGTATATTTGTACTGTCTAGTTCGAATGATGTGTTACTTCTTAAAGACGGTTTAAGAAGTGAAATAAAAGGATTAAAAAAGCCGCCGTCGTCCAGTGTGATATTTAAGCTTCCTTCGTACAGAAAGGCAGCTTCGTGTGCTCCTGTACAGTCCTTCTTAATGCCTGCACCCTTATTCATTCACACATTCATTTATATCTTGGCATGTTGGATGATCGACTAGATCACTAGAACACTAGATTTTTAAATATCGCACTATACATATTACACACGACCAAATATTAAAAAAAAAACCTAGTCTGATACTATGTTGAGAGCGTATACGATTCAAACACACCCTTGGTACACATCTGACTATCAAATCCATGGCTATTATCCATGGCTCCTTCACTTTATCAGCTCAGTGATTACAGTGATTTGTAAGGCAAAGAGAAAGCTGTGATTTGAGTCAGTGAAGAGAAAAGCAAAAAACATTGCACCACTTAAACAAGACAATAAGAAGCACAACAGACTATACAACAAAAAATTCCCCCGGTGTCACAATATCTGTAGCTTGTGGAAGATATTTAAATTTTCCTGAATCCTGACTCACCATACTTCACATAACGACACTCAGCATCACATCAGCAACATTGCACAAACACTGACACCTATTATTATTTATTAAATGCTAAATGTGTCCCTGCTTTTACAGAGTGAAACGTTTCTCGGGCTTAACCACAATTCACTCGTACTGTCTAACAGAAAGATACAACTAAGAGAATTTGAAGTGCACGTATGGGTGGGGGAGAGCGAGAAATGATAAGGAAGAAGTCGAGGGCAGGGAGCGACAGGGATTAAAAAGGGAAAATCCCTTCGCTCTCCCCTCCAGTACGAGCAGACGTCCATTTGTAACCAAAATGAAAGTAAAAAGAAACAGAACTACGTACTGGATTCCTGGATGTGAGCCACAGAACAGACGGCTTATAAAAAACATGACACCGGGAATAAATGTGAACAAATCACAGCATTCGTTTAAATTATTTTTGTTTATAATATAATGTTTTAAATGTTTTCTGTCCAGGCAGATCTGGTTTCTTTGTTTTTACAATTTACGATAATGTCTGTGAATGGTCCGATCGATTATCTTCGCGGTGTGTATATTTTTGACAATTATATTGTATTCTAGGATGACATACACAAATCATAACTGCTTTATGACAGTGTCTATCGTTAAAAGTGTAATGGACTTGACTCAGGCCCTTGATTGTTATGATTGCACATTTTCCTGCTTTTAGCGTCAACTTTGTGGATAAAATGTTCACTTGTCCTCTAATGATATACCCCTAACTAACATGTACCATGAAAAATAGATGATCATTGTTATTCAAGTCACCTGTCATAGATTATAATGTTACGGTTGGTGATCCACATTAGTTTGAAGGCTTCTTAACAAACAAACAAACACACACACACACACACACACACACACACACACACACACACACACACACACACACACACACAC
>JAOTRQ010060076.1:0-13707 GCA_028565875.1 Hoplisoma paleatum
CTTACTGGTGGTTGTCGTCAGGAAGGACATCCGGACGGAAAACTCTGCTCCAAACATTAACGTCCGACCCCAGGAACCGGGAAAAACGGACGATAAACGGATAGATAAAAAGTGAATTCTAGTTATATCTACCAACCCATCGTCATCGTTCAAACTTTGCACACACATCTTCATCCTCAGAAGCAACTCACACTGTCCATTAAGCTTCTGGTTTCCACTTAGCCCCGAATGTGCCGAAGACGTTTTCATTTAGTCCGATATTGATCCTGTGAAAGTGTGCAGAGTGCACTTTAGCATCGCTCTTCTATCCTGTACGGACGCCGTATCGAAGCCTACGCCATGATATCAAAACATCCGAAAGAATCCGCAGCGCGAGAGTAAACTCAAACTAAAAATCTACACGGACATCTTTGTAATCATTGTTACATTAGAACGGCTAGAACACAAAAGACACGTGTACGTGTGTATGCACTAAAACAAAAACCCACCTGGAAATAAGAAAAACGTCTCAATACTCTCCGATAAAGGAATTAAAGGATTTCGGCCAGAGCTACTCGATTTGCAGGCATGAAGAATAAAAGAATGCACAGGCGAGGCGGCATGCAGGACGGAGACAGGCACTGGCAACACGCAAACACGCAACTAAACTCACCCGAGGTCTTGGGGGTCTGCTCATGAACAAGGTTTATAGGTACCAATCTGGCCTTATAAAGTCAGACTATGACCAGCAATGCAGTGATCCACCCAAACTGGGAGTGTCTTACTAGAAAGCATCTAAACCAATTAGTAAGGGAAAGCGGATCGCCCACCCTCCATCACCCGTCCTTTTTCCTGCTCGACTCCACGAAGGCGATCCATTTGTGTCATTTCTAGAGGGAGGGGCGAGCTGGTTTCTGCCAGGCACAGCAAATATTATCGGGGCTAAATTATTCAGAAGCTTTTGTGCTAAAAGCCTATGATTGTTCTTTTAAGAACACGATATTTACTGAGTGTTTAGTCGGAAATGAACTATCGCCTGAACGTATCTTATAGATCGAGATTATTTTCCCATATTTTACTCTCCCAAACAAAGGTGGAATCATCTCATTAACCTTAAACTCACTCACTTCTGCATCACATCATCTGTCCGACGTTCCCGCATCAACCGATTAACGATGTCAACAAACCATGAGGAGTAAGTACAAACTCATTGACAAATCCACACTATGCACGTTCAATCCTTTATAAACATCCATCATACTGCAGATCCACCTTAAATCGGGTCGACTGCAGCAAAACTCAACACAAGTATTATAGTAGAACGATGCGATTTTTCCTACCAGTCCATCAACAAGCTGATCGATTTCTCCTAAGCGAAGCTGCTGATTGTCAGCAGCACATTTTACAGGTTACATGATTATGTGAAACTATTATTAAACCAGTAACAGCTCATTAGCATAAACATGATGTCGCTCAAAACAGTGTATTTAGAAAATGTGTATGAATCTGAAGTGAATCAAATATAATATCTCTTTTATCTACGTGAGAGTGATTTAGTTTTTTTGTACAAAGCACTTCCTAGACGTCTTCTGTTGATCCTATAGACTCATTGGAACTTGTTTAAATAGAGGTGTAATATGTCTCTTTGACTTGAAAAGGCGAATGAGTGCAAGGCAGGTGAATTAAGATTCAACAGGACATTATCCACACAGAACTAATGCAGAAAATAAGCATGAACAATATCAACATCAAATAAAACCACATTCATCGAACACGATTCTTGATTGGAATGAGTTTTGTGATAAATGAGGCTACAAGCCACAGTGGCTAATGAAACTGCAATCGGGGGGCAATGGTTACCTGTAGAACTGTAGCTGTCGTTTGGGGCTTCCATAGCGAGCACTGAGGCCAGCGGAGAGCACACACACACACAGAGAGAGAGTGAGAGAGAGAGAGAGGAGAGAGAGAAAGAAAGGAGAGATTTAATACATCAGCAGGAAAAAGACAGACAGACAGGATTGTGCAGGATTTATATACACAAACCCCGACGAAAAGAATGATAAATGATAAAAAAGATAGAAAAGCTTGGAAATAATAGTAGAAAAAAAATATAAACTCTCATTCAAACATGGAAACAACAAACACAATAACAACTAACAGGAGGAAAAAACACCCAGCAGATAATACTTCCGAAAAGTCATGTAACAATAAACACTAAACGTAATGCTGTTTTCCACTTAAGTCCATTTCAGACTAAACTACAATACACACATCATTATAAACTGACCATTACATTTGTGATTTATAGATTGAATACTGAGTGAGCAGGACATCTATCTAATTTATTAGCTTTAGGTACTGCATTAAAAGAAATAATCCCAAAACAGAATGATGTGATCAAACAGCACCACTTATTGGTCAAAAAAAAAAGCACAATCACAATACCAAAAGTAAAAATCTCCCGGCTACATGTTACATTTTTAGTTTACTATTAAATACTTCGGATAAATAAATCTCTGCCGCGCTTGTCTTCAATAACCCATATACCATTAGGTACACAGGCGTACTTTCTATATTCCGCCACTGATGTTCGAACGCTGGTTACACGCTGCCCCCTACAGACAGTCAACCATGCCTGTCATCAACTAGATTTAGTTTAGTTATCATAAAATATTTTCAACAATTTTGCATTACTGGTAGTAAATAATAAGACACTGATGAAGCGGATCAGCATCATATATATGATCATGTATATATGGGTTTGTTTGTTGTTTACGTCATGTTTGCCCTTGTGGTTATGGTATAACTTTGTTTATTGTATTTCGTCTTGTTTCTTTGACTTTGTTACATTTATGGTTGTCCTCTGCTCATTTATGTGTGTTGTTGCTACTGACTAGGTCACTAATCTACACGATACATGCTAAGATAGATGCAAATATATGATAAATACATGTCACATGTATTACTAAGAGCTACACAGAACTCTGGCACAGGCTTTAGATCGTGTAGGGTTTAGACCCACCTGTAGATCATTCCGGGCGAGCCGGTCTGTCGGAGGGAAAGACGAGCAGGAGAATCTGTGGTAGATTCGGGATACATGGAGGCAGGAGAGTGGGGAGTGGGGAGTGTGGCCAGCCTGCCGATGAGTTTCGTTCTCTATCTGAACCGCCAAGTTCAGACTCTCGAGCTTATTGGGCCTCTAAAAAGACAAAAAATAGCAGCATGTAAACGTGTCACATGGACTTTTACACAAAACATTTACATTTAAATGCACTAGATAGAGTTTGAGCATCGTCATTGTGATGTGAAATCCCGAGGCTGTATTGTAGATTCACTATAGGCCACTAAAGTTGTGTCCATATTTTTCTCGTTTTGTTATGTGTAAATTTTTTGCGGAATTACAAGACTATTAAGCTTCGTAAGTGAATCAGAACTTTTTTAAACTTCTTAATCAAATTAAGACGAATCGGACTTGTGGGATGAATCCTGTAATGAATGTTACCTAAAATTTCAAACGATGTTTAAAAAATAAATAAGTATTGTGTGTGTGTTTAATACTGTATCAATCAATTTTAGTTAAAAAAATACAGAACTGTAAATAATTACAAATTAGATCCAGAGCTACGGTTATGAACTAAATATAATATAATGTCTCTAGTGTGTGTGTGTGTGTGTGCTGAGGGTTAGAAGACGCTGCACTGTGTACTAGCTGCAGCAGTTTCCATACACCACTAGATGGAGCCATTCTTTTAAAATCCCCTCATAAATTTGTTTATTTATAAGGCACGTTTTACACTTGACAGGAAACTGACACTAATCACACAAGTCACATTCAACACACTTATGGACAATATCGTAACTTCAATTTGTCTAACCTGCATGTTTTTGGACTGTGGGAGGAAACTATTTGTCTAAAATAAATTTCTCAAGTCTCAAAAGCTGATGAGCATCGGATCTCTGTACTTGTGACAATCCAGTGGCAAAACGTTGTAAATTAGATTTATTCTCCGATGTGTAGACAACCCTTAACACACAAGCACACACACACACTGTATTTACTAGATTTGTGGCTGCTATGGTAAAGATCTGAGTAATGAACACATCGGTGCGTGACGCCGCGCTGCCTCATCAAGGTGACTTTGTCCTCCCATCACTCTCCACTTACCACCAACCTTACATTTAGTCCTTTCCTCAGCATGGGAAGTTGTAAACACAGGTTATCCCACTGCTTAATCATGCTAGGAGGAAAAGGGGGGGGGAAAGAAACGCTAATGTAAATATAAATATATAGTAGGAATATTGTTCCAGAAGTGCACCAACAAATAAACGGCATCAGATGTGGACATTATACGACTGAATTAGCACTTAAGCTAGTTTCACTTCCTAGGCTGTTCATTATATTGCACTGACCACATTGAGAGTGTTAGTAATGAGACGTGCATAATTTTGTCTGTTATCTTAACTCGCACTACGGCCGTGTTCAGGCCCGGCGCCAATGAAATGAAGACAGCCGGTGTAGGAAGCAGCTCATTACTGCTGTAGTGATACGGTGAGTTCATGGCTGTGGTGCAGCAGCACTGCGGAAAGCAAATATCAACCTGCATCAGCTTCCAGAGGCCGAGCTCAGCTTTACTGCTCTAATGTAGAGGATGCAGCACGGTGCACTTAGCACATTACAGTCCGAACACACACACACGCACAAACTACCGTTTAACAGAGCGGCGTTCCTTAACTCTGCTAGTTTAGCGAGTGGGGGACTTAAGAAGCACTCAAATGCACGAGTGTCAATGTAAGAATGATTCTGCCTGACGTACAGAACTATGGTGGCGCTAGACTTGGCAAAAGTTGATTGTAGATGCTGAATTGTCCTGTAGAAACAAAGCAGAGGATACGTTGTAGTTCCGGTTTTAAGCCTCAGAGGGTCGTTCGTGTAGATGTCGTTACGATGATGTACAGGAACTAGTGGATTGGAAATTGGTAAATGATGTATAAATTGATAGCATTGCTGAGCCAGTTCACCATTACATAATTATAACCAATCAAAAGACTCAATTTAGCTGATCTCATACGGTCATGGCTGATAAAGACTAATCAGCTACCTGATAAACCAAGTCAGTGTTTAGAATTTTTCCACATTTAACCCAATATGTGCCGTGAAACACACACTTATACACAATAGGGGGCAACAGTGATGCCTTGCTCACGGTTCATCAGTGCTAGCAAAGCACGTCGCACTGCTATACAACCAGATCATGTCTCTCCCCTATCTCCCTGTGCCTGTCGGACACCCGGCCTGGTTAACAATACTGCTGAGATTTGAAACCAAGCGCTCAAGCATTAATTCCTGCTTAAAATCAGAATCTGACACCATCATTTAATAATTCCTGCTTAAAGTATTGAACGACTGAAGAATTTCTCAAGGTCACAGAAGTTGCATTCACAAATTCAATCGTTCTATAATAACATCTGCAATAATTCTTATTTTCAAACTGGCTGACTCTCTTTTTATAAGATTATCTTTCATAAAATGCTTTTGCTGTCCAGTCAGTGCTGCGAGGAAATTACAGCACCACTCAGCAGAGATGAAACCACAAAGCTACGACTGCTGGGAAATAAGAAACATGGACCAGGGGAAAAGTCCAAAGACAAAATAGTTCGAGAGAAACTACAATTACATAGTAGGCATGAAAAGAAAATTGTACAACAAATTTGTTTTGTGATTGTGTGGAGCCCTTTGCTGTCACATCTGGGTCCTTTACTGTCCCCACAGAGAAACACAGTCAATGAAGCTGAACGATCCGGAACATGACCATATTTAACTGGACAGGAAAAAATGAGAAAATGTTTTTTTAAAGAAACACTAGATCAGATTGCAGGGCAACAAAACCGAACTCATTCCTAAATGCACTGAACACAACAATAAACCTGCTAGAGAAGATCAGCAGATGAAAAGCAACCTGAGTGTGAAGCTTTTAAATTAATCTTAGTCAAACAGGGGTTGAATATTTTATTTAACGTTCTGCACAACTCACCAGGAATAGCCTAGCGATAATGTTACAAGGCTAGTGGGCTGAAAGACCTCATTCAAACATCGCCACTGCTAGGTTGCCACTGTTGGGTCCTCGAGAGAGAACCTTAACCCTCAATCACCGTGAATCACTTTGGATAAAGTCGTCGGCTAAATACTGAGAAAGAACAAACAAAACGGACCCTCCCTCATATTAGATATCAATATAAGTGGTCAAACTCTCTTTAGTACGTTTTTGATTGCTTCAGTCTAGCTTTAACCCCATTAACTTGCTTTTAGCAAGCAAAACCTAGCAAGCGTTGCCTCGCCTTACATAATGTGATGAAGTTGAAAGACAGCGTTAAGTAAGTCTAGAGATGCTATGAAGAAAATCATAGTTCGTCATGTCATATGTCGATGGTACGTTTATTGCCATCAGTTTATGCACTTTGGTGCAGCTTGTGTCGATTAATTATGGTGAAGTATTTTACACATGAATAAATTATGAGAACAGTTACAGTATCGGTAATAATTGATTAAGTGTTAATAATAATCCTGAAGCTGTGCAGTAGCAGCACTAGTATATACTTATTTGTGCATTCCTCCTACACGGGGTCCCTGACGACAGTATCAGAACAAGTCACCTGCACTAGATGACAATATTTAAGAAAAACAAAACAAAGCATATTTAAGACACCTCCAACACTAACATCTAACACTTTGCCCGACATCAGAGTTGTGCATTAAGGTCATATGCAGTGCACAGTAATTCCCTGCCACAACACTAGATAGCGGTGAATTCTGTCATGTTTGTGTTTAAATATAAATTCAATTTTATTTGTCATTATAGATATACTGATGTACTACAGTACAATGAAATGTTTCTCTTCACATATCCCAACTTGTCTGGAAGTTGGGGGCCAGAGCGCAGGGTCAGCCGCAGTACTGCGCCCCTGGAGCAGACAGGGTTAAGGACCCAGCAGTGTAGCAGAGCCTGGATTTGAACCCCCAACCTTTGGGTTCCCAGCCCAACGCTCTACCCACTAGGCTACATTTGAAGGTAATAACTGCTCAAGAGTCTAGGCACCGATGCTGAGCTTATGTGTGGTACAACCCTGAGGAGACTTCTACTTTCTGATGCTGTTTAAGGTGCAGGGTTATTCGGTCGGCTCTAATTGGCAGACTTTA
Source organism: Hoplisoma paleatum (assembly GCA_028565875.1). Taxonomy (NCBI): domain Eukaryota; kingdom Metazoa; phylum Chordata; class Actinopteri; order Siluriformes; family Callichthyidae; genus Hoplisoma; species Hoplisoma paleatum. Next base: position 7,175 of record JAOTRQ010060076.1, read on the forward strand.
GCACCAGGTTCGTCTCATTAGATGCCGCCAACGTTCACGAATCCTCCAAACCGGCAGCTAAATCGTGACACACTGATACGGTACTTTAAATATCCGCCCGTCGGCCAGGGAGCGGAATCGGGAAAACACGGAGGAGAGAATGAATGAGATTACGGCTTCCTTGGCCAAATCCCAGGCCGTAACTCCTAGCAGCCCTTATCTGTCAAGCTTCCCAAGAGGAGATTACTGGTTTTGGCTCGGACGACGCCCCCTCAACCGACGTTTCGGCGAATATGGCAGGCGAAACACCCGCTGCGACAGTTCCAAAAATGAAAAAGGGTTCTGAATATAAAAGTGTGAAATTACTCAGAGATGAATTCATGAAACATGCTGGATTTTTTTCTGGAAAGCTGTAAAATCTACATACACGTCCAGTTCCATGGTGGATTTAAGCAGGATCTCATTAAAGGGGATTTCTGGAGATCTGATTCTAGAACATTTGTTGTGAACATAAAATGAAGTTTTTGGTGGTTATGTGACATCAGAAGTGGCTGGTATGGTGTAGTATGGTGGTTACGTGTAGAATACTGTCACCTAAGAGCAAGAAAGTCCTTGATCCTTTACTGTAGAGGTCCAGGTCCTTTCTGTGATAATGTCCTCCCTGTGTCTGCGTGGGTTTCCTCTAGGTGCTTCAGGTTCCCTCCCACAGTCCAAAAAAAATGCCTAACGTGTGTTATAATTAATTCACTTTGAATGTAACCCAAAGTGTTAGAATCCTAAATAAAACAAACATGATAAAGTAAAATTCTTTTATACGTCATCTAACCAGTTTGGTTTCGTCAGACACCGCCAGACGAGGGCAAATTCATCTTATCTAGTCTAGATAGCACTAATATTTGGACATGACAGCACTTTTAAGTGGTTTAATTTGAGCCGCGTCAAGGACTTCTGCAGCAGACCAATCACTAACGTCTTACTACACACAAAACTAAAATAGAATTATTTACGGAAGGTTTGATCTTGAGGTCGACCTTGAAGAACACTTAGTAGTTTGGTTCACAGGACAGGAAAACAAGAAAAGGACCCGAAATGGGGGAAATGAAGCACAAAGAAAGCAACGTTTCATTTTTATAGTGACTGGCAACTTGCAGCAAATAAGAAAGCGAGAATAATAGACGTTCCTCTGATGAGGCTTCTGTGTGTGGGAATTTGTACCCGTTCAGTAGGATAAAAGTGCTTTTGTTTGGCTGGACGCTGATGTTAATCATGAGTGATGGAAGCTAACGGATGTTACACATTCCAGACCTGGGGGGTTGACTGCAGTTGGCGGGGGGGGGGGGATTTTGAAAATGTAACGTCTTTACTTTCGTCGCATGTGTGCAGTAAAATATATAAACATTTAAACAGAAAGAATCTCGTAATACGTAAAATTTTGTACTTTAACTGGAGTGAAAATCTAAACTGAGGGTTTTTACTGGAGTAAATATTTCACCTTCAGTATCTGTACTTTTACTCACTACATGACCACTACTGTCTGAAGCTGATTGGCTGAACTGTACCTGACTCTACATGACCAGAAGTTTTCCCACAATGCCGATCTGGTTGTCAGCTGCATTTCCTCTTTTAGTAGATGAAACGTGTTTGTGTTATTGAGAATGTCAACGTGGTGACGGATCTTCTTACATTTACATGACCAGTGTGAGTGATTTACAAGTCGGCGGTGGCTTTATTTCTCAGCTTCAACACCTGTTATCGAGAGTCCAACACACTAACACACACTTCCATACTCATCCCATGTTAGCATATACACCAACCTTTGTCGCTTGGAAACTGGAAATGTGTGCAAATCTCCATCACTCATAAATTCACCCCTGGACTGGCGGACCTTTTGAGAGTCCGCCAGTCCAGATTCTCCCAGTGAATTCTCTGCAATATTTCTTGCAAAACCAAAATTGGCAGTCTGATGAACGACTGTTGAACCCTTGAGCAGGCATCAGATTCTCGTTAATACGGTTAGATTGGATTCGTTCACCCAAAAGCAACTCAGCTATGTAAACTCAGCAATCGTAAACCTCTCAGTTACCTGGCTAGGTTTCATTTTGCCAGTGACTTCTGAGCCCCTCAGCTACGGTTAGCACCATTTGGGCCCTTGAGGAAGCAATCAAATGAGATGCTGTCAGCCATCGACTGATTCAGCATGATTGAACTATGGCAGTAAAACTGGAAACGTCGTGTCCATGGTGTGTGCTAGCCCCTGCCCCCCTGCTGGTTGCTGGTTCGAACTTCAGCACTGTCAGGTAGCCACTGTTGGGCCCCTGAGCAAGTCCCTTAACCTGCAGTTGCTTACATTTTTTAGGTCCTACTTGTAAGTAAGTGTGTGTTTATCAGTTCACTTGTAAGCTACAGGACCAGAGCAGATGCTTCCCTGGTCGTTTCATGGTCCATCCCACAGCGTCAAAACAACGGGGCCCGTTCGTCTGCTGCGCTTAATTGGTCGCGTTAGTTGACGAGTCGCCGTGTTTGGCGCTGACTAATTGCTTCAGGGGGCGATGTTGATCTGGCACGTCTGCTTGTTGACGAGTCCAGAGCCAGACATTAAGCTCGTTAATAGTTTTAATTCCGTCTGTTTTGGAACGTTCGTCAGAAGAAAACGATTCTTGGCGTGGACTTGAGGGTGATGAGAGTGGCAGGTTATTACGAGATGTTCTGGGAAATAAATGAGGGTGTGTGACGCACATGATGAACAAAAGAATAAATCAAGGAGACGCTGCCGCACCCATCAGCTCCGAGTGTGAAATGAACAAATATGTCACTGACCTCCATCAAGCACAGTTATAAGACTGTAAGCCGTTCAGCTAAATCAGTTAACGTTGGTCTCGGAGGCGTCCAATCCCGCAACAGTGTTCCATTACTGAGGTCTATTCCACCCTGAGGAGACCAAGAGGAAAACAATCCTGTCGGCAAATCCATACGCGGATCAGCTTTGTGCACGGGACATCAGCCCAAGACCCGGGCATATTTCTTAGTCGGTGGGCGACTCCCGACCCCACAGATCAGGTCACTGGGGTAGAAAAAAAATCTCATCATCTTGTATCTAATTAAGAACACGAGACGCTTCCTGGGAATCGATTCAAGGACCGAGGACGACAAAAAGAGAAAAACAAATACAAACCAAATCAGACCACAGGATGCAGGGACACGCCCGGATCTGGGTTGTTTAGCCACGCTGAATTGTCGCGGGTCTGAAACCGGGAGCTTTGTGATTACAAAAGATGATTCGTATTAAGGTGGAATTACCGACACCATCGTTACATCCGGTCAGGTAGAAACAGGATTATTAACCCGAAATCAAATCGGTTTGTTTTTACTCTCCATGAGCCCTACAGACGCCCCCCCACCCCCCAAACGTTGCTGTGTGACTCTCACATGGGTCTCTGTACAGGATTCTGAAACACGTCCTGCCGTTCTCATCACTTCTGATGCATCTCGAGCCGGTCGTGGCCGTTTTGTTCCGCGGGGCGTGAAGGACGTTTCGAACCTCACAGATCATGGTAGAGATTCCGGGATTAGACACGCCCGTCTCTCTGAGATTCAGGCTTCCTATCTACTTGTGAAAGGTCACAGGAAACGAATATAAGTGAATAAATACCAGGTGGTGAAAAGTATGTGGACACCATTCCTGAATGTGGTCAACCTCAAGCGCAGTGATGGATTCTATGAAGTATTCAAGCTTCTTTTTCACTTTCCTCACTGGGTTATAACTGCATCCGACTTTCCTTCTTTACATTTTCCTTCCGTCCTTCTTCCCTTGATACTTTTCTTCATTGTTTTTTTATTTCTTTCCATGTTACTATTTTCCTTCCATCTTTCCTTTCGTCTTTACTTCCTTCCTACTTTCCTCGCTTCATTTCTTTCTGCTTCACCTCCGTGATTATAGTTTGCTTATAACATGTACGTTGATTTCTACACTCGTGCGTCGCTCGTGATGGAACCTAAAAGTTCGACACATTTAATTTGGTGTAACATTTTGAGAGAAGCTGCTTTCACGCACATCTTTTTGTGATCTTTTGGCCAAATGTATTAAAAAAAACACTTTTACTGGAAGAAAAGACCCCCGAGGCACCGCCAACAGTTCACTTTGCCGTGTTCACTAATCTGGACATTAACAAGGACGTCTCGACCTTTAGCTAGCTCTTAAGTGCTAAATCCTCCTCGCCCCTCTGGTGGAGAGAGTAATGAGCACCTTATAACTAGTTATTAAAATTCCACATCATGTTTCCAGCTTCAAAAACATAATTAAGCTTCAGTTTCACTTTTAAACGGCAGGCTGATGACCTTCCACTTCCTCTTGAATGTCCTCGGGTGCAGAAAAACGTCCCACAGTTCCGTGTGAAAAACGATTTTACGGACCGGCCAGCAGATTCGAAATTAGAATGAAACTGCTCAAGAAGAAGCTATTCTTTGTGCTCCCACCTAGTGGTGATAGTAGGCAATGACCTAAAGTATGCAGAAATGGAAGATGCTGATACAGTGATCTATTATTATTCCCGGTATTTGGCTACCTGATCTACCCTCGTTTTGCCTTTAAGATGTTCCTTAAATATGACCGGAGGTAAAGATCAATACAAGTTTCCTCAAATCGATGATCCTCGTTCCACCCACTGCCCCATGAAGCAGGTTTTTTTCCCTCCTGACCTTTTATAAACGGGAGAATTGAGGTCCGTTTAACGGCGTTAGCATCGAGCCGCGGGGAGGATGAATGATCCCTCACACAGGGTGTCTCGAACCGTCGTCACTCAGAAGAGCAGCTGGAGTACTGTGAACCGGGAGGCGACCTCTGACCTCCGCCATCCGACTCGGACCCGTGTCCGACGGGAGGAGACCACGATTCAGAACCAGTGGTGAGTGTATTTAACTTAGAAATGACTTATTATTTATATCAAATCAGAAAATAGTAACAAATAAAATAAATAAACAATTAAATGATAAAGATACCACAAACCATAAATCAATTCTCAAAACAAACAAAAGAAACGATATTAATAATTACATTCACATTTATAAACAAAAAATCCACCAATATAAAAATATAACTAATAAAGTGAATTAAAATAAAGAAAATACAATAAAAATACAGCATCAATAACAAAACAACGCATTAATAAAAATAGTAATATTCATTGTAATTAAATACAAAATATTAAAATAAAAGTAAAATTAACTACAATTAATAAAACACAAATAAGGTAACTCTATAGATAGATAATAAACATAATAGTAATTGTAGTCACTTTAAAAGATATTTCAGAAGAGTTATGATGGTACAGATATTAGAAAATATTTGACAGTAATAATTCACTTCATCATTAGAAGAATTATTGACACTGTACATGATTTGTACGTGTGTAGAACGGCTGAGACAGGAAATGAACTCTCGCACTATTTCCTGTTTGAAACGAAGGCCTGGTTTGGGTTGTGGTGTCTAAAATAGTGAGACACAACAAGAGTGAGTTTCCTTACAACCTCAGTAATGTGGGTTCGAACTTCAAACTCTTAATCATACAGAGTGAGTTGAATTGGCCTGGTCAATAGTCTTTCTGTGTGTGTGTGTATGTAGCATATATGTGTATTAATGTATACATTGTGCTGTGTGTGAATGTGTGTGTGTGTGTGTACTATATATGTGTATTAATGTATATATTGTGCTGTGTGTGAGTGTGTGTGTACTATATATGTGTATTAATGTATACATTGTGCTGTGTGTGAGTGTGTGTGTTATATATGTGTATTAATGTATACATTGTGCTGTGTGTGAGTGTGTGTGTGTGTACTATATATGTGTATTAATGTATACATTGTGCTGTGTGTGAGTGTGTACTATATATGTGTATTAATGTATACATTGTGCTGTGTGTGAGTGTGTGTACTATATATGTGTATTAATGTATACATTGTGCTGTGTGTGTGTACTATATATGTGTATTAATGTATACATTGTGCTGTGTGTGAGTGTGTGTGTGTGTGTGTGTGTGTGTGAATGTACATGATTGTATTTGTGTGCATTTAGGGGATAAATCCAAACCCGCGAATTCTGTCCGGCAGCGGTAAAGAACATACTCAACTCCTCACAGACGGTGAGACGAGCTCCCTCAATGCACCACTGCAGCAATGAGATAAAAGTCTCAGATAAAAGGAAAGTGAGACTCAGACCGAGAGTGAACGGTGGTGGAAGAGAGAACTGAACACCGTCAGAGTGTGTGTGTATGTATGTGACACACACACACACACACACACACACACGTAGAGCGAGAGAGAGAGAGAGAGAGAGAGAGAGAGAGAGAGAGAGACCTCAGGTGAAAGTTGTACCGTGAGCTTGTCGCATATTTTTGCAGGTGTCAGACGTGTGCGGTTGTGTTTGTGTGTTTAGTTAGCAGACCGATGGGGAGACAGTGAGACAGACAAGGAGACGGTGAGACAGATGGGGAGACAGTGAGACAGACAAGGAGACGGTGAGACAGATGGGGAGACAGTGAGACAGACAAGGAGACGGTGAG
>JAOTRQ010060087.1:0-13703 GCA_028565875.1 Hoplisoma paleatum
ATGAAATCTTATATATCTTATGGTTAGACTTAAAGTTTTTATAATGAGTGATTTATTGTGATGGTTTCTTAATTTTTCTCTGGCCACCAGAACGTCTGTTTAAGAACAAACCAGAATAAGAACAGTTTTAATGGCTCTGTCTTCATGGAACTAATCTGTAACTCACATTGCCTTCATCATCCAGAACTTGGATTTGTCCCGAGTCACAGAGCTTCACCACCGCACCTATTGGCACTTCGAATTCTCGGCCTGTCTTCAGGTCCAACCACACATAGTCCCCCTACAACGAAAAAATTATGCATGATCATGCCATTATAGAAAAGGCAAACTGAAACAGTCAGGTCAGGTAAACTGTTAAAATCTATTAATACTTTTAATTCACTGCAAAATATGATATGAGACTAGCATTGTGGAAGTCCAACCAACCAACCAAAACATTTTTTATAAATACTTCACGGTCATTTAAAAGTGACCACTTGAATAAAAATGACTTGAATAATATAAACACACACGTGGAAAGATAATTGAGTCTTTAGTCTAACTGCATGAGTTTCTAATAAAGCCATCACTATTTTAAAATACAACAGTACTGTGCCTTATACCTTACTCTCATACTAGAACAAAACAATGTTATGTTATTACACTGCTAATAACATCTGGTCAGTGAACATCTTGTTGGACCTTCATGTAAGAAGTAAAGATGTGACAATGTGTGAAGAGCAAAATATGTGTGATAGTAACTTTATACTCTTAAAATCATATTATACTCTGCTAAGATAATGTAAAGATAATGTAAATAAATATGACTACTGGGAAATATTGAGTATGAATAAAAAATCTGGCATTTTGTCAAATCTTTTAAACAAATCTGCTAAAGAGAAACATTAAGGTTTTTTTATTTTAAAGCAATTAAATGTATTCAATTTACAAACTCCATCCCTCGGTTCAGTGTAGGCAGGGTTAAAATAAAATCCCTGGCATTTTAATTCTTCTTTTTTCCAAAGACTTACAATAGTTACAACTATTAAATTGTTTAAAATTATATTATAATAACATCCTCCAGATAAAATGAAATACTGTAAAAGATATAAATGAATCATAATTAAACTGTAAAACTTATAACAGATCATTTTACTAAGAGCAACTTAAAGCACTGTGACAACATATCACCAGTTCAAGCAATAGAAGGTTAAAGATCTTGCACTAGGCTACAACAGTCCTGCATGTAATTTAAAAACATTAATTAAAAAATTTATTTAAAAGATTGATCACGTATATATTAGAAAACCAGCCCACACACACACACACACACACACACACACACACACACAGTTCATACCAGTAGCTGGGTGGTTTGCTTAAAAACTGTGTTGACATTCCTCACTAGTGCCCACTTTGCCTGATCCTTCTGATAGAGCTCAACATAATCCCGTCGCTTGTACATCCTTCACCAAGCAAACGTTCATCCATTCATGCAGCAAAAGCTCCAGAACTCGCACTAATATTCCAGATAACTCTTAAAGCACATTACACACTATCTTAGCAGGTGTGTGGGCTGCAGGAGACCATTTGAACTCAGCATGGAGCCAGAAGAAATGTCCAGAGTATTGGATGTACGGTGGAAATAAAACAAACAAGGAAGTCTCTTTTCCAGCCTGTCTAGACAACGTCCTCCAAAAATCCAAAATGCAAACAATTCCACATAACAAACACTTCCAGTTCAGACCGTTCACCAGCCCCCCCTAAAAACACAAACTGGATCTTCTTTCCTTTCCTTCTTCAATTATACAGTCCCTTGGCTTGTGAATATGTCCAACAAAACGTTCAGTGTTTCTCCATCTGTCCTACCATGAGATTAAGAAAGGTAAGGATAGAAGATGGAAGCGTGGTTAGATGAGGGTGGAGGGTGGATCCTCTGATAATATATGGTTTTTCAATTAACTAAATCTACTCCAAGGGTATCGGTGAGAGCATGGGGAGAACCCAACACCACGAGGACACAGCTGTCATGTCCAAAAGGAGCAACGTGGATGCAATCCTAGCAACCAAGACTGAATAATTTATCTAAACATGCTTTGTGTTTGCTCACTCCTTCCCCAGCATTAACCAACATGCTGGCTGAATATTAAAAATGTTGTGGAGGTGAAATAATAATTGTCAGATTTGTATTAAATTATGAAGATGTGCTGTTAGTAATACAAGAATTAACATGTGTCTGTGGTATATGTACAAATTCATACTTTTAAAAAGCATTTTAAAGACTTGTCTGTTCAAATAAAATACCATAAATATAATGAGATATTTACACACAAATACAAAAATTGCCGGAAAGTTACTGCATTACTTCTGCGTTATGAATAAGTCATGAATTATATAATAAAGATTATTTCTTGCTTTTCTTGCCTAAAGCAGCCTAGTAGACAATTTACAAGACAGCAATGTCTTGGGCAAATGTATTTAGACAGCAATGACGCTCATCAATCCTGGCAAATCAGTTCCGAGCTCCTTGCCCTGATTGGCTTATATTGTGATTAGTGTCCACACTTACAACCTCAAGAAGGTAGAATGATTTTATTTCTTCTTTGTTACTGAAGAGCCACAAATACAAATGTCTCAAGATTAATCTCACTGACCCCCCAAAAACATTAAGTGCTACAGATTGTGCAGTAAATTTTATGACAAGGCTGCATGTCCTGATGTCACGGGAGCAATTGTATTTGCAGAAAACTCTTAAAATGTAAATAAGCGCTTTTTTATAACCTCACTTAATCACAATCTCATCTAGTCTAGGGTCAGCAGTGATGACCTCTGTTATATAAAATTAGAAATGAAGGTAGCGAGGGGCAAATCGGAACTTAGACAGAACTGCAGACGTCGGTCAGACTGATGTAAGACTGGAGAACGAGGAATCTTAGACACAACGAAACAGATCTGACAAGCTTCTTGCAAAGTGTGCTGCTTTTAGGAAGTCAAAATGAAGGTAAATTATTCATGGGGGTGGTTGATCTCTGTCATGGGCACAAACAGACCCATGAGACATGGAGTGAAACCTTAAATTGATGCCATTCCTCTAAGCTGAAGACCTAATTCCACACATACAGGGGCAGAACTAATTATTATGAGACGTTACACAATTTAACTAGTTTTATGTTTTACTTATTCTAATATTTTTTATAAAATTCTATAGTATACATTTAATTTGTATTTGTTCTAATTTTTTTCTTTCTTTGTATTAATTTCTATGTATAAGTCTCAGTCTCTAGAGATCTAGTTGTCTGTTTTAGTTTGAACAAAGGCAGTGCTGAAGGTTTTACCTTGATCAGGAGTGGTAAAAAAAAAGTTTAGGTTTAATCAAGGGTGGTATTTCAAGGTTTAGGATTTTTAGGATCAGGGGTTGATTTATATGGTTTATGTTGGATCAGGGGTTGAATAATAAGGTTTAAGATGGATCAGGGTGGTATTATAAAGTTTAGGCTTAATCACGGGTGGTAATGTGAGGTTTAGGTTTAATCATGGGTGGAATTATAAGGTTTAAGTTGGATCAGGTGTAGAAATGGGAAGATTTTGGTTTAACCGTGTTGGTATTTAAAGGTTAAAGTCGGATCAGTGGTGATATTAGAAGGTTTAGGTTGGATCAGAGGTGATATTAGAAGGTTTAGGTTGGATCAGGAGTGATATTAGAAGGTTTAGGTTGGATCAGTGGTGATATTAGAAGGTTTAGGTTGGATCAGTGGTGATATTAGAAGGTTTAGGTTGGATCAGAGGTGATATTAGAAGGTTTAGTTTGGATCAGAGGTGATATTAGAAGGTTTAGGTTGGATCAGAGGTGATATTAGAAGGTTTAGGTTGGATCAGTGGTGATATTAGAAGGTTTAGGTTGGATCAGGGGTGATATTAGAAGGTTTAGGTTGGATCAGAGGTGATATTAGAAGGTTTAGGTTGGATCAGGTGTAGAACTGGGAAGTTTTTGGTTTTAAAAAATTGGTATTCGAAGGTTTATGTTGGATCGGTGCTAGTCGGGGTCGTGATGCTAATAGGGTTTTGTTCTATGGGGCTCGAGCACTGTAAGGTAAAAGGCTGCCCCCTACTGTTAAGTTAAGAGTTTATTTTTTTATTCGGTTCAGCAGAATCCATTTTGCCCAAATTAAAAAATAAATGTTAGCATTAATGTCTGGAGAGTGCAGGAGACTAAAACATCATTCTTGTTACCTGCTGTAGAATGACCATGGTCGTTTTGGGTGTGTTTATTCTTTGACATCAGACATCAGCTTGTGGGATCCTGAGAAAGAAAACAATCAGTGAAAATCAGTGACTACATTTACAACTTGTATTTGGTGTATTTCTTTATTGTACTTTTTGTGTTTCAGTATGACATTACCGTAATTAATTAATGACGTTCACAACTACATAGCCTATGGCACACAAAAACCTATACTGTGTATCTAAATCTTCTGATTCTAATGTTTGTGATCTGTGAAAATAAACTAAAGAAACCCAAGCAAACAAAAAAGATAACATTCATCACTAACATCTCTAGACAAATCCCCTACCATCAAACCCATGACCTTGTTGTGGGGAGACAGTATGCTAACCACTTAACTAGCATGTTGCTTGATTTAGACAGGAACTACATCATGAGATGGTATGGACCCAAACATGTCTTATGTGCCATTTGACCAAAGTATATGCTCTCCCAGACTAAGTGTATAAGAACAAGTACATGACTCTTTTGTTCCCGTTTGCATGTGCTCAGACTCTAAGCTTACTAAACTCAACTGGGATGGAATATAAAATATGCAAATGGATGATGGCATAGGGCGTCAAGCTTAATCAGGTGTCTATATAATTTTGCTTATATAATGCACACCATACTGTGTAAGACTGACTGCCTTAAACAAATGAACTCTTCAGTCTAGTCTATAGGGGGTGGGTAAATGCTGGGTACATAAAGTGTTTCAATTACACTGCAGCTGATTGTTTATTCAACTGGAAAAGTTTGCAGGAATAATTAATTCGATCTGATCCTATTTGCTCCGGAATCTAACAACATATTATTTGCATTAACACCCTTGTAACGGTCTAAAATGTAATTCTATTGTATAAGATAAAACACATACACATTGAGTCATAAGTATTTAAAAGATTTGATATTTATTTTATATCAAGTCACATCACCAGGTGTGACCTCAAACTAAAAATATCAAAATCCTGAAAAAATGTTGGACAAATATCCTACATTTTATTTAGCCAAAATGATGTTTTGGTATCAAACATGTAACATAGAAAGTACATATGTCCATTTAGGAGGACATTTACAGCGGGTGAAGTGTCTCACACAAGCCGATGACAAAATAACCCTCCACTAAATAGCAGGACGGTGTAATGACCCGTCTCCTGGTTCTTGGCAAAGTCCAGGCTGTTAACGTGATGTGGTCACGCAGGGGTGAGCAGGATAAATGGGGTGGCATGCATTCTGCCATTAATATTTCAGAGTCTAATTAAAACCGTAAATGTCACACCGTCTACAACCAAAACAGCCAGACAACCGACAGCAGCTTTATCAAAATATTCATACTTATAGAGTTATTAACCACAGTTCACATTTATATTTTAACTTTTCTAATCTATTAGACCTACAGAACTTCATGTTTGTGCACTCCAGGAATTAGTAATAGCTCAAGCAATGAGTAAACCTGTTTTTAATAGAATTTAGTTCTTACATTTTTATATCCAGCAGGCTGGTCGGTCTTTACTTGTAGTGTATAAGTTAGACAACATAGCCAGGTAGGAGGTAATAAACACACAAGCTGTTTTCTTGCACAAAATCTACCAAACTAAAACATTCAGGCGTCAGTTGTAACCTTTGAGTTCAGACTACAACACACGGTCAGTAATTAAAATGCTGTAATATCAATTAGTGTATATTACTTGCCTTTCTGAATGTCTTTGAGAAAACCCAGAAGAGTGTCAGACAGCACTGACATTACTGAAAATGTTCTGCTGACTTTTACAGAAGAAAATAACTTGGTGAGAAGTTAATCATTATCATTTTAACTCATGTCACTCAGTAAAACATGCAACACTGTCCCCATCAGCTTTACAATCATCATCTTTATGGTTGAATCACCAAGAGAGAAAGATTTTCCTGCAGAACTGGTTTCGGTTGGTTGGTTTTGGAATTACTGGCCATTGAAAAACAAATTTCTTTAAAGCTGCCAGTGACAGTTTGGGTTTTAATTCCATTTAAACATGTCAATCATAATCGCTGGTGGAATTAAACTAGTCATTATTATTGGCACAGAAAAGGTGAATTTCTGTAAATATTCTACACCAATTAATGTATTAAAAACCTAACTACTAACCCTAGGTTTAATTTTACCACCCAGACAGACAGTTGCCAGTAATGCAATCATTTTATAACGAAACTTCAGTTTCATCCATGTAATTTATTTAAATAGCTAACAGATTTTACAGATGAATATTATTTACATTGTCACCTCATTTACTCAGTGTCTCCCAAGTGCTCATCCTAATTATGGTTGCTAGGCTTTTCATTGTGCATAAGGTACACAGAAACACCATGGCAAGACTTAATCATACACACGTATCCAAGAGGCAATATTAGTCTCCAGTTAACTGTATCTCTTTGGATTGGAGGACACAGGAAACCCACATGGTCACAAGGATAACATGCAAACTCTAGAAAGAAAGTCAAAATACTCCAGCTGGGAATTGAACCCATGACCTTCTTGCTATAAGGTGACAGTGCTACCAAACAGGTCACCTGCTAAATAGAAGCTTATATGGTTTAAATAGCACAAGAAGATAACAGACTAGCACAAAGATTGACTATGTTAGAACAAATTGAATTTTTTAACCAAACAAGGCGGTTCTTGAATCAAATTGAATCTAATAATATAAAACACAGAGTTGTCTCTTAGAGGGAGAAGGTAGAGTAGAAGTTATTAAATACACAGGACCAGTCTGGACTATAGAGTTACAACACTTCACATGCAAAGACAGAAAATTACATTGCCAAAAAACAAAACTGAATTAAACATTAACACACTGTTGCTGTTGGAGGAGGGGATAGTATTTACTACCAGTAATGAGAGTTAATCCTGCATAAGAACCAGGTACTCACTTTATGCAGTACATGAAGTTCTCTGGAGCTTAGGTAACCCAAGGACAGGTAAACATCCACTCAGATGAGTATGTATTCCAGATGATGGTGAAACATGTACTCACTCAGATGTTCCCTTTCCGCTGATATGCATACACCTGCTGTAATACCACGAACTCGAACTACGTCCTCCCATTTACTATCTCTGATCCCTGATTAAGTGAGGAAGGGCACAGGTCAGGCTGGAACAAGGAGGAGAAACTCTGCAGGGGTTCTGCAGAGGGTGGGAGGTAAACTAACCCTCCAGGCCAAAACAACACACACCACACAAACTACAATAAAACAAACAAAATACACTCATGCATTATTAATGAATAGACTAGAATTCTTATGGACATCTGTAGATGATGGAAAAGGTCACAGTTTCATGGTGTACTCGATATGTTTACTACCTCACATCAATGAGTTTTTCTCGATACACCAAACATGAATACATATACAAACGCAGGATATATTTGCTTGTTACATATATGTAAACATGTATGAAGCAGATTATATTGAGCTTGGATGTGGTGGATTGGGCTGTCCGTGTTAACAATATTGTCCGTATGGTCAACGTAGCTTAGATCATCAATAAATCAGCAGTCTGGCTAAACGAGGTCACGAGGTCTGGCTAAATGAGGGTTACAGATACTATTAATTAACTGGAGAAGTTGTTAAACCTCACAGGCTCACATGTACACACAAACACACACACAATTTACATAATTATATCACAAACACATTACTTAATTTCTTTATTTCAGATCTAAATACACACACAAAGTATAAAATTGGCACTGGATGCACGATACATGGCAGACAGGGAAACCATCCAGTAAAGTCTTTGGTAACTAGCAGTACATTACACTTTTTCAAAAGGATTTCAAGATGGCGTGCACAAACCACAAAAATGATTTTTAGACTGTTCAAATATATATATATAAATATAAACTTCCCACTACGATCAAACAGTATACACATGCACAATGGGTTCCATTCAAAATACATTTTGTATGTATTTTGGCCATAACAGTTTCAAGTCCTCTGGAAAGGTTTTCCTTACAAAAGTGTGTACATTTTGGTCCACTGAATAAAACCAAACAACAACAAAACTTTGTGAGGCACTGGTGTCAGATTATAAGGCACATGCTAGAAGGTATTATCATGCCTAAAGAAAGTGGTGATTCCCCAAATTGTTGCCACACACAGCTATCTATATTTTATAAAACTGATAAACGGTGATTATTGCATTGTAAACACTTGAATCATATTTTAGAGATCCACGTCCATTTGGCCATGTTTCGTATTCACATGCTGTACATAGAACAGGTCATGCAGATCCAACACTGCCAGGTGAATGTGCTCGGCACATGATGAAAGGCATTGTGGGGAATTTTAAAAAGAATGTTTTGCGTTGTTGTTCAGATTAGAATAGAATTAATTAAAAAGATAAAGAAAACGTATATACTGAATTATATCGTTTAGAAATAATTTAGTTATTAAAGGCGCACTAAAAACACTTCTGACTTTTTAGCGCCATCAACTGGCCATTACTGGTTATTAAGTCATTCGTACCTAAAAGTCATGTCATGTAACTACGTTTTTTCCCCGGGTTAAGTTAATATAATTATAATTTACGAATTATTGATCACTTTCAACATATTGCTTCATTTCTCCTCAGTGTTTGAACTTACACGAGCTATGCTAACGGAGCTAGCTAGCTAGCTAGCTACGCAAACACGAAATCAAATAGTATTTATATTCAAATATCAAATATCATTTTTAATGATTCACAGCACAGTTCATTCTGGTCACAGTGTGTCTGGTACCACCTGAAAACTGTCAGGAATATATACTATATACTGAACATGGCCCCAATGCTACACAGTACTAGTACTCAAAAAAGGCTACAAAACACTGCAAATTGACAACAGCTTTGTTTTAACCAGTTGAGGGGTTTTCTACAGGGTATAAACATATTATGATTATTATACGATAAATTAGCCTATCGCCCAGCAATACTGATTGCTAAGTAAACGGTTCTTGAGTGTCCATGCAATGTAAACACATTGAGTAACTTGCAAGCTTCGATTTTAAACTCACAACTAACTTTTAACGTTGAATTGCATATGCTTTTAAACAGAAGTGTGCATAAAACCTATAGTAAAATGATATATACTGTATTGATTTTGGCCCTTAAAATGTTGTAAACACAGCTCATTAAGTCCATTGCTATTTAGGAAATGTAAAGCCAGACTGACAGAGGTATAGATTAAGTAAACAACACTAACAGAAGAAAGTGCTTCACCACAGATTCATAGATTGACAAAACATCATTAGAAAGTCGTACGAATGTTGAATGATGTTCGTTTCACATCTACACTCAGATGTTGGTGAGGATGTTGCTGGTGATGACGCTCACACTGAGCATGCCTGGTAGATCACTGTTCTGCCGGTTTCCTTTTCCCCGCAGATGAAGTGTGTGATCCTGCTGCAGGTCTGAAACATCACCGCTCAGTGTCACCTGACCGAGGAACGAATCTTTCAGGACATTCTTGTTATAGACCTGCACAGGTGAGAATAAATGAGCACGGAAAGATGACAAACAGTTTATTCGATCTACCAACGTGGCTATAAATTAATATTTCCATCCATCATCTCTGTAACAAAAATGCATAAGATTACTTCTCCCCACTGTTACTGTATGATCTAATTTGCATTTGATTGATGAATTTGACACATCTGAACACAATATGTGACTCAGTCTGTTAATCCGATTGGAACCGGCTCTGAACGGTGTTAGTTTCAGAAGTACCTTATCCATATTTGAGCAGCACCACTGCAGCCTGCCGTGAGCACGCTCCTCTAAACGTACCTGAATACAGATGTGTTCTTTGGTTTTCTTCCTGTAGAAGACAGCCTTCACATCAAACTCAGGACTCAGGGTGCTCTTGTGAACAGGAGAATAAACTTTCTGCCCTTCACAGCTCATAATAAGGTACGGATCAGATGCTGCATAACAACATGAACATTCAGTCACAAACTTGTACATATATGTAAATACAGTTAAGAGTTGATATGCTAAAATAACACATACTTCCGTCCGAGTCTTGACCCTGCAGGCCAGCACCGCTCCTCACATAGATTTGTGTGACCAGCTGAGGATACCCACACAACCCCGTCCAACACGTTTGTGGGGGCTCATCCACAGTCAATTCCCTGACAAATAGGAAAACAACTCAAAAAGTCAACTATTTTTCTCCATTATGCCGTTTATCAGTGGCACCATCAAGCCACCAAAAATCTACACAGTATCTTTGGTCCAAGGTATTTTTGCCCTTCACCAGTGTTTTCTAGTAGAAACACTTAGACGCCTATCTTTATGATGTATAAAGGGGAAGATTGATTTTGCTTTTTACACATAGATACGCTGTTTAAAGTGAATACTGATTAAGGTATGTGGTGTAAACTGTTGTATTACTTGCAGTCTGAAGAAACGTCTGTGAAAACTCTCAGCAGGAAGTCTGTCTGTAGACCAGGATCAAAGGTGGTGGGGATGATTACGTATCGTCCCTCTTTGAGATCTTTGCGTAAGAACACACTGCGTGAGTTGATGTAGACGGAGCTATACAGCTTCTGCTGAGACCGGTGCATACGGTATGCCCTGTTCAGCTCCACCTAGTGAAACACAAACATATAGCAAGAGAACAAAATTAAAAAGTTACAAAGATCATGCAACAAGAATTAGCACTAGACATTATTAATCATTTTATGTTGCGAAGCACGTAGTGCAGAGTCTATTATTAATTGGAGATTTGCCAAAGCTTTTTAACTGTCCTGTTTTTAGTTGATTCTTATGACAAAGGCTAGGATAAAGCAAGCGATAAAAATGGACTTTAAATTTAAACCTGTTTTACGATTTTTGGAATGCTGTGTTGGTTTATTCTAACATTTAAATTCACTTCTTATGAATGATGTATCTGAGGAAATGTTTTATTAGAACAAAGAACATGAATTAATTCCTAATATACGTTTCAAATAAAATTACAATTCCTATAAACTTATTCCTGTCTCTTTTCTGTGTTTATTTATGTAAGATCCTTTCATTAAAAACCTAAAGGGTTTCCAAGTGCACGATACAATTATTCCTGCACATTTGATCTACATACATCTTGATGCATGTTATTAATATGTATTAAACTATATTTATTGTACAATATCTAACTGATAGCAAAGCTAGTGTGTGCGTGTGTGTGCATGTGTGTGCATGCGTGTGTACCCTTTGTATATCAAACCCAATTGCCAGGTTCTCTCCTTTTCCCTGTTGAGATTTTTTGTCCTTTTGCTGCAGACAAATCAAAACCTCGTCTTCTGGTTTCTTCACATCAAACACAAACTGCAAAAACAACAACAACAACAACAACAGGGGTGAGGCGTCTTCATGCTCAAACACAGACAAATACAAACATGCATTACTGATATGGTAGCATGAGAACGATCAGAATTAAGAATATTTTCATTTTGTGTTTTTATACACAAATTAATTATTTACTCACATTTTATCCTCTGTGCCGTGAAACATATATTTACACAATATTACTGAACAGGCACTAGAGGGCAGCACAATGCAGCCCTAGCCATGGTTATCAGGAAGCAGTTAGGTATTCGAGACCTTGCTGAAGGACACCTCAGTATTGACCTGTCGACTCTCTGAATTGAACCAGCATCCTTCTGATCACAAGCCTAGTTTTAGCTGCTCTAGTGATCATTATGGTGTTTTACATTGTATTTATTTATTTTCAGGAAAGTATTAGTTGAAAGTGTTTACTGATAAATAAGATCTAATGAAAAACGTTTAGCTGTTATATTCAAGCTTAAGTTGCTTGCAAAGTTCAAAAGAACATAGTATGAGTAGCATTTAAAATAAGATGCTAATATGAGTAACATTTAAAGACAGACATGTAAACATGAAGAAGAACGAGTTCTGCAGAATTGTTTTCATATAAATCAGACATCGTGAAGCTCCATCTTGTGCTGCATCACTACAACAAACCCTCACAGACACATCTTAACACAGACCTGTGGGTTCTGAAGGTAGGTGGCTTTGTGGTTGATGCAGCCTCCTGAGCGGTTTCTCAGTGGATCTTCATGGTGAGTCCAGGCTCCGACCATCACCGCTTCCTCCCAGGTTTTATGGACACTTATGTATGATGTGTTAATAAGACGACATAGGATCAGGTCTGTATAATACTTAGTGAAGTCCTCAAATGTCATCCTACAACAAAAATAGGGAGTCAACAAATATGGTAAAGTAAATATAGGGTGGGTGAAGCTAGAAATATTGTGTGCATGTGTACAGCTCTCCTTTTATAAATGAACGACATCTGAATGAGTTTATCGCTGAATATTAAACTTTAAATGTTAATTGGTTTGTATTGCTTGAAACATTAAAGACTAAAAGACATAACCTCTTACCAAAACTCTCCATCGTCTTGTACTGTGACTCCCAGTTTCTCTCGTTCACCCTTACTGACCCGTTGCCATTCCTCTGAACTACAGACAAAAGAAAAAGCAACTAATTCTTCTGCATCACGAACAACAATGGTGAATAAATATTTATCTTATTTTAAACAACAAAATTCCTTACGTAATATCTTACACATGTCATGTATACTAGGGTAAAAAGCTAAAAACACACAAAAAAAAAAACTAGGTCGAGCCTTAAATAGAGCTTGTCTCTGTGTTGTTGGCATTACGTCCACAAGGTGGCAGTGTGTGTACAACTACAACTTTACATTTAGTACAGTTACTGTAATTAATAGTCTTTGTGAACATTTAAAAATAAATTACAACCTTTATCTTCTATTTAAGTAAATTTTACACTAACTCTTGTAATTCATTATATTTGAAATGTCATCCATCGCTGACTAAAATAAGAAATGCTAAACATGCGTCTGGTGTGGTGATGCAGGGTTTCAGTGGTTTAAAGCCAAAACTTCCTTTACAAACCCCATCTGCCAAAATGCAGAAAGAACTGCATAATCTGGCAACCTTGTATTTCAATAAGCTTTATGTCATATTACAAAGCCCTATTTATTTATCATTTATTGGTCATCAGTTTAATGTGCGGCGACCCTTAAAAACCTCTGAGTGGGTTGCAAATGGCGGAAACAAATAATACCTGCCCTTCACAGGCCGGTGAGGCAGTCAGTGAGACACTGAATCCATGCAAACGCAGACGGCCATTCAGTCAGTAAACAAAAGTTAGCAAAAGCATAAAAATAGCATTCGACCGGCTCTCCTGGATGCATTACAGGAGTGCTAATAGGAATCAGCGATTAAACAGAAGACCAGAGACAAATCTGCACTGTCATCAACCATTAGTGACAATTAGAATAATTTAGGATATAAATGAGCAAACTTTTACAAAAGTTACAATTTAAAAAGTACATTTTATTAACATTTAGATGGTTTAGCAATTGCATATAATTGGGCGATGGGGGAGGGGGGGGGGCAAGTCGCCAGCCTTGCGATCGGC
>JAOTRQ010060098.1:0-24054 GCA_028565875.1 Hoplisoma paleatum
AGTGTTATATTGTTAAAGCTACTCAGATATTTTATATTCAAATATGAAAATATGTTTACACTGTATGTTCTGTTCCTGTCTGTCTGGGTTTACTCTGCGTGCTCCGGTTTTGTCACCCAGTCTAAAGACATACATGTGATGTGAAGGGAAAATCCTATATTGTCCATGACAGTTTTATATAAATTTGTGAAATGGTAAACCTTATGTAATAAGTAACCACCATTTCTGTCATTAAAGTAACAAAAGTTTAACACATTGCATTAAAATCCTAATTAACAAACAAACAAACCATTTAAAAAACTTTTTAATAATTCAATTAATGTTTAGGTCATTTGGCAGGAATCCTGTCTTTCTGGACCTGACCTGACCATATTCACAGCAGTATGTACAGTCATACTACCATAAACATGACAAATAATTTTTCCATTACCCAATATATTATGAAATGCAGTGATGATATACTTGATAACAGCAGTAATACGCATTAAGGATTTTCATTAACTGTTATTATTGAGATTTCACCAAATTTCACAACAGCATTAATAGAGTTAGAGACTAATTCTGTTATTGAAACTTTACTTTTACTAAAGTCTATATAGCTAATGATACATCCCCAAATGTATAAAACTGAGTCAGAGTTTATTTCAATGTTTGCTGATACATTGGTTGTTTTATCTGGAATTAGATAAGAAGCTGCTCCACAGATACGTAATAAATCCACAAATGTACATGCACTTTAACTTATTTGTGGTGTTGTCAATGTCCTTTGAACCATCAGCTGTTAAAATGACATTTAAATAAACACAATACAATTAATGACCAACATTAATAAATGTTAGCAAAATACATCTTAGTAAAGTCTTAGTAACAGACACGACAAAGTATTATAAGCTGTCTTATGAATAAATTATAAGGGGACACAGTCCAAATATATACATGCAAATTATGCCCCACAGAATGACATGTCCACCTGACCTGACCTGATCCAGAATTCAAAACAACTGTTCTCTCTGAGTATATGGAGAACCATCTAATCATCACACTTCTCTACACCGGAGTGAATGGTTTTAAACCACTCAACAACAAACATGTCTATTGATCGGTAGTTGTAGTTTTCCCTCTTTATAATTGTATGCACTTTTAGGGTCCTTTGAACTCGTTTCTTTTTTTAAATCACAGATAAATCAATGTTTAAACAGTGTTGTAAAAAAAACTTGAATGTTGCAGCATATGCATTCAATCTGAAGACATTTGAGCTAGTTTTAATAAAAATATAATATTAATCACACATTTTGAAGTTTTGATATATATAATATTAATCAAACAAAGTTATATCAGACTTTATATATATAACATATATATAACATTTATCTTAAAATACACTTGCCTTGGCTGCTGGTGGTTTGGGTCTGTGCCGAGCATGAGCCTGCTGGCTGCGAGATCCATTTCGTCTTCTGTTTACCATGTTGTTAATATTCAGGCGACAGCCAGGCTTAGCTCCACATGACCTCAAGAACCACTGAGTTCAAACTCACTCCAGCAAGTGCAGGTTAAGTAATTAATACGGACCAATGTTCAAAGTCCAAAGAGTCCATAGTGATCATCTCACTACATTGCAGTACTTATTGGTTAAGGTACTGGGCTAGATACCAGAAGGTTGCTTGATTACCACCAAACCTTGACACTGGTTGGCCCCTGACCCTCAATTCGCTCAAGAAATGGTGTTGCATTCTAATTGTTAATCCCTTTAGATAAAAAAAGCTTGCTAAATGCTGAAAATGTATATATTAATTAATGACCTTAAGTAACTTCAACCTCTGACAAAAACTACGTTTATTTTTGTTGAAGCTTTGAACCTTTGATGCCATTGAAGTTGCTCGAGCATTATCCATAAACCCGAAAGCTTTAGATTTTTTTTTTAAGTTTTCTTTAAATCTTCAGTTTTCCAAACACATATTTTTGTATGTATTTTTACTGTTTTTATTTAGAAAAGGTAAAAAAAAAACCCTGTTTGGATGAGATAGTGATAGAGTACCATGAACTATCCTGGTAGAACTGTGAACGTTTACATTACAACTACAAAGTGGTCAAATTACTATGAAAGTTTATAGCAGAAATGTAAGAATAAAAGTATAACTATGAAAAAAATATATAATAAAACTGAGAAATGCTCACAGTTCTACTATAAACCTACATGGCAATTTGACCACTTCTATATGTTCTAAATGTTTTCAGCTCTATTGTAAAAGTTCACAAGTCTACAGTAAAAGTTCATAGTACATTTGGAAAAAAAGGTTTAAAGACAAGTAAACCAAAATTTTTTATTTGTGTATAGATGTTAAATATATATGGATATTTATGACGAAGTAGATACAGCAAATAAGTTGTGAAGTTGTACAGTTGAAAATTTTATAATACATTTTTATTTAAAATGTTTACTAATAGTTGTTGATATATAATAAAAACAATAAACACGTGTTTGTTGTAAAAGAAATTTATTTATATTTATATATTTGATATATCTACGAGTATATTTTTAATTCAGACGTTACCGTTAATATTTGCCCGCGTTTTATGGGTTTTCTGAACTCGAATTTTGATTTTTTTTTTTTAAACAATTTAATTTTAAAATGTTACGTAATTACATAAATATCATTAAGCTTATTAAAAAATATTTTACAAAACAATGTATTAATTTCTTAACCGTTTAAACATCCTGCTGCTGACGTACAGCGATCGGAGGTGACGTATGTTGCTGCGCTGTTCTAGTTCCCTCCATCGATGCTGTTATAAACTTTCAATATTTAATGTCTGAACTCTGTATTAAAGCGGCGCTTTAACTCTCTACAGCTTCTATCGAATCCCTAAACAACTCCTAGTACATCGAAGCTAAAACATTGTGAGCAGAGAACAGAAAACGCGGTAAGTGAAATGTTTGTTATCGTATGTCACGTCTCCGTTAGCATGGTGGCTAACAGTGGCTAGCTGGCTAAGCTAGTTTTTAAACGTATTTTTCTACAAAGACGCCGTTTTAAATACACGTCTGACGTAGACACGTTAGGATTTTAAATTCTATGAAAAGTCTTGTTTTACTAGAAGAATACGCGTTAGTTGTTTTGTTAGCGGATATAACGCTTCAGCCGCAGGATTTCGTAGAAACTAGCATTAGCTCACGTAGCTAACGTTCTCCTGACTCGTGCTCGGTTCGTTTGTTACACACATGATGTTAAACTTCTTCTCACACCGAGTTACATTTTAGTGTCTTGTTTACATGCTTATTTGTTAGTACGGTCGCATTGGTCGGTGTACTGGTAAGAAAAATGGAAACGTAATTAGTTTATTTAGAGTTTAAAATGGACGCAGGCGGTGAACACAAAGTAAATCGTAGGTCAGTCTCTGAAAATCAAAAACACAGCACCTTATTTCTTATTATATATCATTTGTATAAATACTTCCCACAGTTATTTTTTTCTTATTAAAAGGCACCTTCGTCTCACATTGTATGTAAATTAGTATGTAAATCAGATGTACTAATGCTATTTATATACTGAATGTAACCCATGGAATGACATTCTAAACTAATTTATTATGACAGTATTTGTAGAACCATCATGTTTGACGTTGAAGTTCACGATCTACATGTCAATTAGCTTTGACGTCATCCTTAAGTAACTATGACAACTGACTTGATTGTTAATTATTGTAATTACTTTATCTAGACATTGTTGGAATGTTGAAATCCAGGCACATTGAGTACTGATGCCAGATGGACTGATTCCATACTGATGTCAAATATCACTTGTGTTTAACACATGTTTTTGTTTGAGATGGTTTTGGTTTGCTTTTTAAGTTGCAGGTTTTTTTAATTGGACTTTTTTGTATGTTTGACCAAGTTTCTGTGCTAGCTTTGACCGTTTGCTTCGTTGCAACATCAAATGTCATTTTGATTTACGAGATGTGTGTGTGTGTGTGGTAATAAGCTTGGGTTTTTATTTTCTTGTGTATTCCACTTGTTAGGACAGACATATGCAGGGACTATAGCAAAGCAAGATGTTCAACAAGTCGTTTGGTACTCCCTTTGGCGGAGGAACAGGAGGATTTGGGACTTCATCTACTTTTGGTCAACAAAGTAAGTTGGCAAAATTTTAGTTGGCATGTTGCTGTGTTTGATATGATGTTTAATAATGTATCGGAAATATTGCTTGACAAAAAACAATGCCAGATGCTATTAGAAATTATACACCTAATGGTAACTTCTTTTTATTTCATTTTAAGCCACAGGGTTTGGAACAACCGGTGGTTTTGGAGCCTCAGCTTTTGGGACGACAAACAACACTGGAGGTCTTTTTGGAGGAGCACAAAACAAACCTGGTAATTTACTTAGTTTTACTACCAAAGCATTACAGTAGGCGCTTCTGTTAATATTTAGTTCTTATTGTGCTTTACTTTTGAATGTTACTTTTTTAGGTGGGCTTTTTGGCTCCAATTCATTCAGTCAGCCAGTCACCTCTTCAACAAGTAGTGGGTTTGGGTTTGGTGCTACAAGTGGTACCTCCAACAGTCTCTTTGGAACCACCAACACACCAGGTGGAGGTCTTTTCTCCCAGCAGAACAATGCATTTGGAGCCAACAAACCAACTTCATTTAACAGTAAGTTCCGTATTATCAAATGTATGATAATTGATCTCAGTTTATGAAAGAACTAATATGAACATGACATTTGTTTTGCAGCCTTTGGTACTAGTACCAGCACTGGTGGCCTGTTTGGCACTACCAATACCACCACCAATCCATTCGGCAGCACCTCGGGGTCTCTGTTTGGCGCATCAAGCTTCACTGCCGCCCAGCCTGGCACAACCATTAAATTTAATGTACGTTTTGACATTTACTTACATACTATGTATGCATTAGCTTCTGGTTTAATTAATAATATAATATTGTGATTAAACAAAGTTATTACAGAAAATGCAAAAAAATATTATTTTTTGTTAATTTCAAGCTTGCATCAGATTAAGAGGACTGTTTAAATGATCATGGAAATAAATCAGATCACGTAGTGTCAAGTTATATTTTGGTTTTGTTTTAAATTTTTAAAATCTTTTTATTCTTTGCATTTTTTTTCAACATTTTAGCCACCAAGTGGGACTGACACAATGGTGAAAAGTGGCGTGACCACCAACATAAACACCAAACATCAATGCATTACAGCCATGAAGGAGTATGAAAGCAAATCTTTAGAGGTGGGCAACATTGTCACATTCTGTTTTTGCACGGCTTGTAGACAGTTTATTTAAAGTCTGTATTAGTTTGCCTGATGGCTGTTAATTCAGTTGTATGTGTTTGGAGTAGTATTTATGACTTAAAAAGACCAATGTCACATGAGATACTAGCAACTGTTTGAGGGGAAAACTGGACTAAATGAAGTTTCTGCTAGTTTTTTTTTTTAAAAGCAACTAATGGTTCTTTTGGTTTTAGGAATTAAGGTTTGAGGACTACCAAGCAGGCAGAAAAGGTCCCTCCAACCCAATGGCAGCCAACACGGGCAGCCTGTTTGGTGTTACACAAGCAGCGGCTGCCAGCACTGCTACTGGGCTGTTTGGCTCTTCAGGCAGTGGATTCAGCTTTAACCAGAATAAAACTTCCTTTAGCACCGGTGGTAAGTAAAAGCTTTCTTCAGTTGTTTATCCTAGTATTAGATTAAAGAGATTGATGGAAGAATAGTTAAATGCTAAATGTATTCATAGCTGTTATGTTACCTGTGCTCAAAAACACTGAACACCCACTTAGGTTTTTATAGACCTTGACTTTGTGTTTAAATATGCTACAACTGGAACAGACCTAAACTTTTTACACCAGGTGTTCCTAACACTTTGCACCTCATGATCCACTGAACTTGAAGTAAAACCGTTCCGGCTGTTAAACTAACTGCAAATTTGCACAACACAAAATTCACAGCGTTTTGTCTTACTCACTTAATGAGATGACTGTTGGCTGCAACTAGCTAACCTACCTATCAACCAGACAAGCTAAACATGTTTGGTCTTGCAAATAAATTAAATAAATGTTCATCGTTAATTACAATTGCTGAATTATCTGTATACTGTTAATGTATTATTTAATAGTGTTTTTTTTGCAAATGTGCAAATTATTGCTCACACCTTTCTTGCAGTACTTCTGCTGTCCACTGGGAGTCCACTGTGATAAACTCTGCAATGTTGAAGTTGTACAATACTGTTGTACTACTATTGCATTTTTGAATAATGGGTGTAGCTAAACTTTTAGGGTTCATTAGTGTGTTTATACTATAGTGTGATTTATTATTTGTCAATATAATGAGCAACTGTTTTTGTAGGTACAGGTGGCTTTGGTGCAAGCACTGGTGGTTTATTCGGCTCCCAGCAACCACAGCCACAGCAAGCTAATAGTCATTTCAAGCCTTTTGGTCAGGTCACCACCGCCCAGAACACTGGCTTTTCATTTGGTGGTATTAACACTATGGGCCAGGCCAACACCAACAGCATGGTGCGTATTAGACATCTACTTAATTAAACAAAATGATATGCATGCATTTTGTTTTGAGTATGATTATATTTGTATGTATCTTTTGTGTTCAGGGCTTGTTTGGGAACACTGCTGCCTCACAGACAGGAGGACTGTTTGGAAACACAGCCAATACAAGCACAGCTACTGGGTTTGGCACTGGCACTGGGCTGTTTGGCCAGCCCAATGCTGGTTTTGGAAATGTGGGCACACAGGTGATTTTTTTTTTAAAGGTTTCAGACTTGAGTGCTGAAATATTTCTACTTTAAAACCCATTTGTTGCATTGTATGGCTGTAGTGAACAATCTCCTGTCTTTACAGAACCTGTTTGGCAATAAACCTGCTGGGTTTGGTACCACCACAACTAGCGCTCCTTCATTTGGCACAGGCACTGGCCTGTTTGGCAACAAGCCCGCACTCACTCTGGGCACTAACACGAACACTTCCACTTTTGGTAAGCATGTCTGTTCGTATAGATTTCTTTATATGTTGTAAAGTTTGTGTCTGTTTTGTAATAAAAATGGAAGAGAATGCTAAGTCCTGTTTTTGTAGGTTTTGGTGCAAACCCTACTGGAGGTCTATTTGGAAACAAAACTGGCACAGGGGCAATTGGAGCAGGTCTTGGAGCAGGTTTTGGAGCGGGTATGTGTATTGTGTGATGCACTTTCTCTTTAAGAAATCAGCTTGTATGAATTTGTACTGGAATTTAAAGGCATCCTTTTGGTTTCAGGGGTTGGCACCGGGCAGACTTCTTTGTTTGGAAATAATCAGAACAAGCTGGGCTCTGGTCTTGGAACAACCGGGACATTTGGGGCTCCAAGCTTTAACACAGGATCCAGTGCACTGAATTTTGGTGCACCGCAGCAGCCTGTTGGTTGGTGTCCCTTTCAAATACTTAGATATTAGAGCTATTTTTCTGGTGGACGTTTTACCAAAAAACACTGGTTTGTTTTCCCTTTTTAGCTTTGACTGACCCTAATGCTGTGGCTCAGCAAGCTGTGCTACAACAGCAAATTAGTGCGCTTGCCTATGCACCGTTTGGAGATTCACCACTTTTTAGAAATCAGCTTTCTGACCCCAAGAAGAAAGAGGAGGTAGATGACCCATTTCTAAATTTGTATGTGTTTAATAACTTTCTGTTGCAGTAAATATCCAGGTAAAAGCGAATAAATACCAAGTACCCTAATGCCATTTTGTTCTTCAACATTATAACTGTGTTGCACGAACTTTATGATGACAAGAGAGAAAAGAAACTTCTGAAATACATTGGACTGATTATTATATATTTATTTTTCTTTCTTTCTATTAAAAGTATAACAGTATGTTTTTTTCGGTTGTTGTCCGTATGTAAAGGACTCCCTTTATTAATGGTCCTTAATTGGTTGTCATGTATAGAAATGTAACTTTAACAACCATTTACTTTTTTTCTTAGCGTTTAAAACCTACAAATCCAGCAGCACAGAAAGCCCTGACTACCCCGACACATTATAAACTCACCCCTCGTCCTGCCACACGTGTACGCCCAAAGGCTCTAACCTCTTCAGGCTCTTCAAAGTCTCAGCTCTTTGACGGCCTTGATGATGATGAGCCCTCTCTCACTAATGGAGCTTTTATGCCAAGGTAAAGCAAGATCCTGCACAAAAGCTTAGATCTTTCATGGCGTCCCAGCTACAGAAGTTAATTTGTTTTCGCTTACATTTTGTGTTAGGAAAAGCATAAAGAAGCTGATGTTAAAGAACCTAAATGGCAGTAGTCTATATGGCAGCCCATTGAATCGAGAGGCAGATGACTTGAATTCTCCATCTGAGTACCCACAGAATGGCATCAGGTTAGATTTGAAATGGTTTTATTGCTGTATTTTTGAATAGCATGTTATGATATTTAAATAACAGCAACAGATTTTAACAGAAATTCACCATGTTTGCTAAATGTAAGAAATTATTATGTAAGTACAATGATTTTGTTTAAGCCACTATCTCCCAAGCTTTTGTGGGAAAAGAATTTCCAACTAGTTAGATGGTGATGTAACTTTCCTTGAAAACCATAGTAAATTAATTTAGATATATCTTTAGTCTCGGAGCAGATGCGGATGAAACTCGAGATGTTGAGGCTGGAGCGGACGATGATCTGCAAGTCTCAAAGTTCTACACAAACCCAATCGCTAAGCCAATCCCACATAATCAGCCCAGTCCATCTCTGCAAGATACCATCACTGAGCTGAACATGAGAAAAAAGCTTAATGCCTGTAATGGTCTGGAGCTCAGCAGCGAGGAGATCTCTTTGGGTGACGAGTCTGTTCAGGAAGACCGAGATGATGACATTGAGACCCAAAAACCTCCTCATCCTGCTGGTAGTTTTTATTTAAAATTCATTATGCAGTTCTTATTTGCTCGATTTAATGCTTTACTTAAGGAAGCAGTGATTTCTTAAGAAATTATTTTCTTCTTTTGAAGAGGAATCATAGATTTCTGGTTAAATCTTTTGCAGGAATAGTTCTCACTCGAGTGGGCTATTATACCATACCTTCTATGGAGGAGCTTGGAAAGATGCTGAATGAAAAAGGAGAGTGTATCGTGGAGAACTTCACTGTTGGGAGAAAAGGTACACACTTTGTGTGTTTTTCACTTTGGTTTCAACTGTGGCTATAAACAATACAAACATTCTGTAAATCTGTACAAATATTTTGGTTTGGATTGTGATTTGGACGTTTGTGTAGAACCTCCTTGTCACCACCTGGTGGCTTCTTGGCTCAACATAATCATGGGATGGGTGGGGTGTAGCCAGCAACAACTTATTGAAGTGAAAGAACCCTTAACTGGCTTATTCTCAAAAAGGTTTGAAGTGGTGATATCTGTGTGTGAGAGTGCATGCTAAGTAATTATGATTGTCTGTCTTTCAGGCTACGGGTCGGTTTTCTTCTCTGGCAAGGTAAATTTGACCGACTTGAATCTGGATGAAATAGTGCACTTCAGACGAAAGGAGGTGATCATTTATCCTGATGACAAAGACAAACCATCCGTCGGGGAGGGACTCAACAGGTAAGCATCATGCTCACGAACACACAGTATCGGAGTACTTGATTTGAGTTGCAAATTACGTGGATTTTCGGGGCGGCACGGTGACTAGGCTTATTTATATCGCTGCGATGCTGTGTCTCTGTAATCAACCTCCTTAGAGATTTTGTGTTGCTTGACTTACACAGCCTATTTTTCTAATTTTGTGTCAAAATGACATGGACCACAAGGGGCAGAACTAGATAACAAAACAATGTGTTCACCATTTTAAACAAGGTATATACAAATGTAACAGAACCTTCAGAAACTCAATACCCTCTAGCTTTGTGGCAATAAATTACTTTATATGACTGACACAGAATTATAAGGAAAACGATAGCTTTGTCGATGCAGAATTGGCTTTAACAGGGTCACCTTGTTAAGCACCAGGCAAGCAGTTAATTGGTTTGAATGCCCTATGGTGGGATGGTCTAGGTTCTTTTTGTGTAAAATTTACATGTTTTAGTGCACATAATTTTTTGAAGTTTTTTATTTTGTCAAAAGTATTATTGTGTTCATTTTGCTTTCTGTTTATAGGCATGCAGAAGTAACTCTTGATGGTGTTTGGCCAAATGACAAAACATCCTGTACTCCAATAAAAAGTCCTCAGCGTCTTAGTGAGTTGAATTATGAGGAACGACTAGAGAATGCTTCCCGCAAACAGGGTGCACGCTTTCTGGACTATAGACCTGAAACTGGCTCCTGGGTGTTTGAGGTGAGAGAACTCCTGATTTGATGATACTCTGCCTGATCGCCACAGTTATTCGAAGTGTCTTCTTCAGGTAGTACTTAACTCCTGCCAGTGTGGGTTTACAGCTGAATTATACTTCTCCATAGACAACGCAAAAAGTTTTATTAAAGTTTTCTGAATAGTTCTTATTCAAGGTCATCGACAAAGTAAATCAGTGTTACAACACTAGTGGTGTGTTTCTAAGAGTTCTGTCACATGTTTTTAATTCTCTGGTTTTAGTGATGAGCGAGAAAGGTCAGTGTTATAGATTTGAACTGATCACTATTCAATGACGATTGCTTTTTAATGTTCAATCATAAATATCAAGGCACCACCAAATGCTGAGAAAGAGACTACTTTACTTATAATCTATACACTACATTCTACTAAATATTATTTTTGCTTTAGGTGGTCCATTTCTCCAAATACGGCCTGCAGGATTCTGATGAGGAAGACGATGGCTCCCCAACTAAGACTGACTTAAAGAAACTGAAGATGGCCATTCCTGCAAGATTACAGCAGATTCCACTGCCGCAGCAGCAGCTGGTGGTACCACAAGCCCAGGTAGACTGAGCATCTTACTCAGTCTGACTTCTCATCAGTGCCTTCTTGGCCCACATATGTACTCTTGTGGATGTTGTTTATTTAAACTAGAGTTCATGTGTTACCTGTATTTTTGGCTTTGATAGTATCATTCAAATATTCTTTTGTGTATTTGAGAAACGCTATTAGTGGTCTATACCCAGAGCAATAACTTTGAAGTAATGTTCATGTTCTTTTTTTATTTTATTTGTGGAGAACTACTTATACACACACTTCCTTGCTTTGTTAGCACAGATAAGTACGTTTACACAGATTCAGAAGTTAGATTTTTACATTTTGAGATGCTTTTCTGCTCACTAAAATGTAATCGACTGGTTAACTTCCTTTAGCTTACACAGCCTTACTGCGATTGATTTTTCTTCCTGTTTTGTTTCTCAATATTAACTGAAGGTTTTTATTGTAATACACTTTATTACATTACAGATAATGATGTGTTCAGATTGTCCCTTACTGACATTTCAGTGTGTGTCTTGCATTTGAGATACATTGCTGCATTGTTATTTGTGATTTATTAGACAGTTTGTTGTTGATCAAGTGAAGTGATATTTTACACAGTAATGCAGAAATACTGTAATACAGAAGTATGAGTTTGGATTGAAATTTGTCAATGCTTTAAACATGTGGTCTAACACTCGAAGCGAATGACCATTGTGAGGTTTTAATTGTCTTGTATCTCGGCAAGAAATAAAATTTGCAAGAAATAATTATTTCAGGTTATTGTTTTTTTTATTTACTTTGATTTGTTAAGGGGATTTGCTGTATTCATCTGTGTTCATTAATTAATAGGGATGTAACGATACAGTCTACCCACAATGCGATACGATTTACAATACTGGGTTCACAATATATTTCTCCATTTTCAAAAACATATTTATTTTAGTTGAATTGAATGTCATTTACAATCATTTAATTGTTTAAAATATAAATAAAATGATCAAAAAAAGTGTTAATATGATGTTTGAAAAACGTAATGTGGACATCTTAGTTAATAGCAGCAGCACCCACTGACGTTTCACTTGAATGCAGATTCATTAAACTGAGATACCATTATCAATTATGTCTCAGCTGAATAGATTAATGGTGCGTCGTTACATCCCAATTAATATAAATCATAACGTTTCTTAAATCTATTTATTAACAATTGCTCTCAAGCTATATCGTTTACTGGGTGTGTGTTTGCACGTGCGTGTAGAGTGCTGCCATGCTGGAACCTCTGAGCCGTGTGTCGGAGCTGGACAGTGACATGGCGGATTTCACTCAGGAGTCTCCGGCGGATGTATTGTTGTGTGAGGAGGATGAGGGCGAGTTGGAGGATGACACCAGGATGGCTGTAAGGGCAGAAACGCCAGCTGAACTTGAGCCCATCTCTGCCTCCAGCCAGATTGCCTCATCTTTAGGGATCAATCCTCACACCCTACAGGTAGTGCACCCTTTTAGCAGCCTTCTCTAATGAAAGTAATTACCAAGCTGTATCTTCCATTATTTTTGTGTGTGAAGTGATTACAATCTAAATTCAATTCATATACGCTGGGCACATGAACTGAGCACATCACGTTCTGAAATGATCAAGCTGTTTAATGACCGGTCAGTTGTAATCTGCTAAGCTTAACACGGTTCAAAACACAAAACTCTAAAGTACTTACAGATCATTTGCTGACTTGTCACGAGCAGTAGGTACAGATCCACCACACAGTATAATTCAGCATCTTCTATCCAATGTTTTCAGTACTGCTGTAAAGTGAACACACTCGAAAACATTTACGTTAGTCGATAGATATTATCCTCGTGTATTAATACACATTGTATGAACCCTAAACAGTTCAAAACATCAAATCCTTGAGTACTCTAGTGTGTCTGATTCTAGTGAGGTTTGCCAGGTGATGGGTGGTACTGGAGAGGCTTTTTAAATTAACAAATCAGGTTGTTGTGTCACAATACGAAGGAAGTTAAAATTGTTCACTAATATATTTTTAGTAATTTACAGAATATGCACGGGTGGGTTTTATTGGAATAAAGTTCTGAGTAGTAGAGACTCTTGAAAATACAATAATCAGGTGTTTTATATGTAACTGGCCATGTATGGAATAAATCATGCACAAGCTATGTAATGAATTTTAATTAAGTTAGACCATAGCTACTTTTCTCTAAGAAGTTTTTAAGTTCTAGATCATTCACTACTGCAGTTTTTCCTCGTTTTAATAAGCACATTTCTGAAAGTAATTCTTTTAGAGAAGAATCTGTTTATATTAAATACATATATACAAACTGTTGTTATTTATTTACATCATTATGTTTACTATGCAACTCTGTAGTCAGTTTTGAATTTAGCATCACACTGAATGTTGCTTAACCGTTCTGACTATTGCTTAATAGATAATGAAGGCGTCTCTGTTCATGGGTGACGATGACTGTGACCTGTTCCATGAGCAACTCATGGAAGTAGCCTCTCCCCGGGTATTATTAGATAAAACCCAAGGCAGGCTTTCAGGTTAGTACTTTATGACACTTTGATTTAATCTGCTTTAGCAAAGAGCCCAATGAACATTTTTATATCAGATACTGTTTCTTTCCTGACAGTTGGTGGCCTTCTACAGAGCAAGTTCATCTCAGGTGGAGGGCTTTTCGGACAGCTGCCAGAGCAACCTTTTGGATCCAGTTCTCAGAAGTCAGGCAAGCACGCTGGGCCAGAGAGCCCTTGGCCCTCGCTTGGCCCTTCAATCCTTCTTCCTCCTCCAGTTCCAGAGGTCACATTGAAGACTGTGGGTGCACGCAGACTTGGGGGTCCCGTGCCCCTTAAGAACTCGATCACTCAGGGAAAAGGCCGACTGTTGATGGATTCAGCTCTTTACATGGGCCGCTCATTCAGGGTGGGCTGGGGGCCAAACTGGATGCTGGTGCATTGTGGAGATTCTCTCAGCACAGAACCCGATTCAAAAGGGCAGACTACAGACTCGATGGGTTTTGGCTTTTTGCCCAAACCTATGAAAAGAGGACCGTGAGTTAAATTGTTTAGAAAGTTTTCATCACACCTTTAAATGTTTACAAATGAACATACATTTAGAAACATTTAAGATTTGTTACAACTTGACCGTTGTGATTTTGTTTCAGAA
The DNA here is from genome assembly GCA_028565875.1 of Hoplisoma paleatum. Classification (NCBI taxonomy): domain Eukaryota; kingdom Metazoa; phylum Chordata; class Actinopteri; order Siluriformes; family Callichthyidae; genus Hoplisoma; species Hoplisoma paleatum. Next base: position 14,037 of record JAOTRQ010060098.1, read on the forward strand.
TCGAGAGTTCTTTTAAGGTTCACATTGAACAGGTAGCAGGAATGGAGCTTAAAAAGACAAAAGAGAGCCTGGCAGTGTACCAGCAGCCGCTTGATATCAAACTCCATCACAGCTTTATTAGCACAGAGGAGGTTTGCCCCTTCGTCTCGCCAGAGAATGGGTTAGATGCCCTGCATGATTACGCCAAGTGGATTGTAGAGGCAAACAACGAGGCTGGAGCTGAAAATTGTACGTTGATCATGGAATTATATCATTAACTTTACCCATTTACCAGGGTTTATAGTTAATAGTTAATGAATTAAAGTAACTAGACACTAGGTAAACATTTTTTCTTATTTTCCACCCATCAGCCCTACTCGGGCACTGGCAACAGGTGTGGCTGCTGTGTGCGGCTCTTTGGGGCCGGCTGGGAAACCGAGACCTGGAGGCCGAACAAGGTCCCAAGGCCTATCAAGAGCAGCTGGCACGAAGACGAAGCTTTTCACACTGGTTAGCCGAAAGTGCCGCCAGCCGCATCCAGGAAGAAGTTTGTCAGACGCAGGGGCACAATCATGTCCGTGCAATTTTTAGCTACCTGACTGGCTTCTGCATAAGTGAGGCCTGCAAACTAGCACAGAAAAGCGGTGAGAGAAATAAAAGATGCCCATCCACTGTTTATGCTTTGATTTTGATCCTGATTTGAACACTTGAACTAAGTATTGTGATCGTGTGTTTGTGTGTGTAGGAGACCATCGTCTCTCCCTCATGTTGTCCCAAGCAGCTGGCTCGCAGTTAAGCAGAGACCTTTTGGCTCTGCAGCTGGCAGATTGGTACAGAATGCAGAGCGACTCTTTTGTACAAGAGGAGAGACTGTGCATTTTCGCCTTGCTTGCAGGCAAACCTGTAAGTCGCTAAAGTTTGTACAGTCTGCAAATAAACAAGGATGAACTATAATTTGCAATGGTTTGTTATTTTTGAATTTCCTTATTTGAATTCTGATTGCTGGTTTTAGGTTTGGGAGTCAACAGATTGTTATATAAATGTGTGTTCTGAGCTGGACTGGAAACGCTGCTTGGCTGTCCACTTGTGGTACATGCTGCCTCCCACTGCCTCCGTGGCAGATGCTCTTTCCAAATATGAGGCTGCCTTTCAGGTAAAAAAAAACGATTTTATAATAGTGATCATGTTCATGAATTTTTGGACCCACCTCTTGCTTCCACTTTGTACACTTTTTTTTCCAATTGATCATTTTTCCTTTCAATTTGGAGGGCCAATTACCAAAAACATAGTACTCCTTCCCACCCCAATCTACTAGTAATCTCCCCACCACTACGGGGATGAGGGCTAGCACATTTCTTCTCTGACACACGTGCAGCCAATCACTACTTCTTTTCTAACTGCCGCTGATGCATCATCACTGGACTGCCAATACGCTCTGAGGAAAGTGGGCAGAACCAGACCCTATACATCAGTTAACAGGTGCCATGTGGTAATTACCATTACTTCATGAGTTGTGTAGGGCAAGAGAAAGCATTTCCTTTTATTCTCTCGCAGAATTTGGAAAGTACAGCAATGTAGTCCTATAAAAAAGGCAACTTGAAGTGTTTTTGGTGAATTGAAACACGCCTGTTTGCTTAAATCACTAACTGATTATTAACTGAAACTTGTATTTACCGGAACAAGTATGTAACCTTTAGTATTTGCATTTTGTTCATGTCAGAACTTTGAGGACGGGATAAAGTATGCTTGTCCACCTCTCCCTCCTTACATGGATGACTCCGAGCAACTGGATATGGAAGACACAGATTCTAAAAAAGACCTTTTTGATGTCTGCTTTCATCTGCTCAAACTGTACAGTGACAAGTAAGCGGTTTCTACATTTGAAGTTCTTAAGAATACAAAATAAGTCCTTTTAATCAACCCTAAAGAACTCAGAACTGTTTTTTTCTCAGGCATTACAGCATGAGCCAGTTGCTGGATCCTAGCACAGTGACCGCCAACCAACTGGACTACAGACTGTGCTGGCACCTGTGGAATGTGCTGCAGCAGTTAAACTATACCCATCTGTCTGAGCCTTGCCAGGGCATCCTGCATGCCAGCTATGCTGCACAGCTTGAGAGTGTAGGATTGTGGGAGCAGGCTGTATTTGTATTGCTACACATCCCAGAACCAACGTGAGTTCAGTAGTCTCGGACTTTGCTGCCCCCAAAGTCTAGTTCAGTTTATGCAGGTTACTGGTTTTGGAAAAAATAATGATTTTTGTTAATCATCCGTTTCTATTATGATAAGAAAAATCGTAGCTAGTTGTTTTGGTCGTGGTAAACAAGCCAAACGGTTAAATAGACATCAGTAAAAAACAAATAGAATAGGAAGTTCTCTCATCATGTATTTTTGTTTTCTCAATAATTAAAAATATAATACTTAGAAAAATAAAAGCAGTTTATCGCTCACTCAGACTTGACCAATCATGCCTGTATAGGCATCCGGCTTGACGATTTGAACCTGGACATTAGCAGTGATGGGCTAGCTTTTCAAAACTTTTTTAGAATAAAATTGAATGTTTTACACTAAACGTGTATTTCTCCCATTAAGGGTCTCCACACAGGTTCTTGTTCTCCACACAGACATTGTTTTTGCCCTACTTTTGCTTAGACTCCGTGTACGTGCCGTGCGAGAGATGCTGAACCAGCATTGTGTTCTGGAGGACACTGATGAATCAAGGGAGAAGGAGCTCTTCCTCGTCGATAAGCTGCTCATCCCTGAGCAGTGGATTCACAACGCCAAGGCCATTCGGGCCCGCAGAGAAGGAGACAAACATCTGGAAGCACTTCATCTCTACAAGGCCGGGGAATGGAATCACTGCCACAGACTGGTCATCCAGCACCTGGCTTCAGGTTTGTATATTTGTGGAAGTTGTGTAATGTCCAAAATATTAGGTCAAGAGGTTGGTCAGTCATTCAAAAAGCTTTGTTTAGTTACCTTAATATAGTCCAGTAAGGGTGTAGATGTAATAGATCAATGACCACATAGAACGATCACTAGTTAGACTACTTAAGTTTTTAACCGCACCCTTATCATTTTTCTTGTTGCTCTGCTCCTGTAGACTGCATCATAAACGATAATCATAACTACCTGATGGAGTTTCTGGAAGGTTTGGCATTACCTGAGCGCAGCGCTCAGATTCAGGACTGGGATACCTCGGGTTGCGTCTACAGAGATTACATCGGTGTAATTCGAACTCTTAAAGCCATTCAGCAGGTACCTCAGTTAGTGATGCAAATATTACAACTCCATTATGGAGTGCTTGTTCCGACTATTAAAAAGTATTTACACAAGATTGTGTTGTGTTTAGATGGACAGTCCTGGATACGAGCTGGAGCGGCTACACAGTGACGTGACGTCTTTGTGCAGCAGGATTGAACTCCTTCCATGTTCTAAAGCCAAAGACAGACTTGCTCAGTCAGGTTCGGTGCTCAAAATTCTGCATTTTAAATCATCTACATTATAAAAGAATAACATTTTAAGAAGTTTGTTTTACCTGCATGATTAAGGCTCAATTACAGAAGTGTGTAACTGAAACGTGTATATGTTTAAATAGTCTGTATTTATGGTGCACAGATAACTATGAATTTTTGTGTATTAGTTTTCACTTCTCTCCTATCTTTCCGCAGAAATGGCTAAGCGTTTGGCTAACATCCTGCGGGTGGTGTTAAGTCTTCAGCATGGCACTTCGAATTTACGTCAAATCCCATTGTGCCATCTAGCACCCCACATAGGACGCCTGCCTATGCCTGAGGATTACGCTCTAGAAGAACTGCGCAGTCTAACGCAGGCTTATTTGTGCGAGTACATCACCAGTCACTGAAGACCAGAACTTTAATGACTTGGATCCCCTCATCAACAACTTGGCACAAGCCAAATAGCACAAATCAGCAGAATGAGTAATAAGGTTAAGTAACGAGGTGTTTGTATTTCGGATGCTTACATATGTCACAGTGTTTTACTGATTCATTACTCTATTTTAACAAATATTTCTCATGTTATGGCTGCTGGTGAAGTTTTGCTTGCTAACCTTCTTGTTCAAGACTGGATATGGGTTAAAGCGCAGAGTGGTCTTCAAACTCGGAGACTTTTAATAGACAGCATCTTGTAAGTTAGCTACCTTATAGATTTTATACAGAATTTTTGGTCAGTGGTTACATCAACTGATGACTAGCCAACTATAAAATTCAGCATGTTTTTGCTTTATGGATGTTATTAAAAGTTTCATTTTGTTACAAGCTGGGTTCTTTTTTGGGGAACATCAACTAGTGATTTTGCTTCAAGTACCAAACGTTAAATTAATAAAATGTAAATTGGCTATGAATATCTTTATTTTTGTAATGTTTTGTACATATGCCAATCAGCAAAACTGCAGTGTTTTATAGGTTTGTGTGTAAAAGCTAAATTCTAGTCTGGCAAGACATCAGCATGGCCGGAGTTTATTCAGTTTTTTATGTTATTTTGCGCGCTCTGCCAACTAATCTACTTTCATTTCAGTTTTTACTTTTAATTTTTTTCTTGAATGTTATTCTATCTGTGATGCTTACTTTCTTACAGCTGATGTGGAGTGTGGATGTCCTGTGTACTGCCAGTTTTGCTGAGCATGGTTGTGTAAAAGACTTTTCTTAAATTAGAATAAAATGAATATATTGCTTTTGTCTGAATGTCTATATTTATCAATTATGTATGCAATAACTACATTATAAATCATTTTACTCTACATCTATTTGATAACATCTGCTTTAAGACTATCTAATTTTTATACACCTTGCTTCATTAATTTAGAATTTAAAACACTTCTCCTTTTCTGCATTTTACACAGATGAATGTATCTGTATTAAGCCAATCTGTGACACTTTAAAGGACAATTAGCTTTTTATTTTTATAGAACAAACTATATATACTATCAAATATGATTCTCACCTATTTCATACAATGAAAAGCTATTTTCCAATACTCATTGATTCATTTTGTATATTTAAAGTGCGAGTGGGCAAACAATCACCATCCCAAACGATTCTTTTCGAACGCATTCCGTGGAATCGAATCACGTCTGTTATTAAGAATCCTACGTTGGTTTATTTACTCGGTTCATCAGTCAAAGAATCGGTTCACTTTGGGGCGGATTTTTTCTCTCTCTGCTGATTGGTTGTAATATAAATTTAATGTAAATTAACAAATGAGCAAATTCACTCAAAAAAAAAAATACAGGGACAATAAAACGATTTCATTACTTAGCAAGCAAAAACTGGATTTTTAAATTCTGGAAATATCTAAAATATTTTTCAAGAAGCAAAATAAGTGCATTAAACGGATTTACATTTGACTCGAAGATGAGCAGTTTGTATTATTTTATATAATTATTGTAAGTATACATTTAAAATTATTTATATTCTAATGCCAGTTGTATTAAAGCGGATAAATATAATTAAGAATAAGTTATTTGTTCTACCGAAGGCCATGTAGTTCATGTTTCAGCGTATATTAAATTGACATTAAATACAATTGATGCCCTTTAAACGATTTAAAAACTTTTTTAAGAAGTTCACAAAACTGAATTTAAATGTTTTACTTTAACTACATTTTCTTCTTTAATTGTAGTACATTACGATAACATAATACCTATTGGTGAACTAAAATTTGCTTTTAAGTTTAGGCTTATTGCATTGGCTTGTAATTATAATAATCATGTGTATGTAAGGACAAGCTGAAATATTTATTAATTGTTTAAATGATCAAAAAATATGTAAGGACAAGCTGAAATATTTATTAATTGTTTAAATGATCAAAAAATATATTCGAGCAACATGCATTAGGATGAATTCTTTTATAAGCACGACTCTTCCAGTGGGTTCCATTACAAATAAGCTTGTTTAGAAGATTTCACCAGGGGGCAGTGACACAAAACAAACCACATTCAGAACTCAATCATCACCTCAGTATTAACATGAAGTTCTTTTAAACTCTGAAAAAAAAACATCTTTCATTTGTTGAGGCACAGATTCCACAAGACCTTCACAAGAAGGTTTGTTTTGGCATCTAGCAGCTCCTCTAAATCCTCTAAGTGGGAACAAGATTTGGGGGGGTTGGGATACCGATGCAACATCAGCACTTAGTCAGCAAACTTTGCCACAGGAACTCTTCTGTGGAACCGGTCCACACAGGTCGGCCATTGCTTCTAACGTGCATCATTAAGCCACGAATTGTTTTCTTTTTACACATTCCACTCCCCCATGACCATGTGCTTGTGGGATTATTTCACTTTCAGTCAAATGTCAAAGGTCATAGTCAGGATTTAACACAAAGGTCCTGCTACAGTTGCGAGAAATTTGGAAACATGCCATTCTGACTCAGTAATTAGACAGAGTGTCAATTTAACCATAAAGAGTAAATAGAGATCATTTGTAATTTGATGATGCCGTTACTCGTACCATTTTATGTTTACTTGATTCTCCCGTAAAAAAATTAATTAGTCTGACATTCAAGGTCAGGATGTGATTTATCCTGCATTTCAGTATGTTTGTGCTCTGCTGTGTTTTGTTCATATTTAGTCTAAACCATTCTGTACTAAGCAACCCTAATGCCCTTTGTTAGTTCCTTCCGTCCCGGGCGGAACGCCAGGCAGCTTCCACTGTTTCCATAGTTAATGTGTCTGTAATGGAGTGGGTTGCTAATCCCACATTTAACCTTCCACTAGGGTGGCACCCAGCTAACCAGTTTAATAACGGCAAAATTTGGTATCGTCTGATACCAAGTAAATACATGGCGAGTATTGACAATACCAATATAGATGCTGCTACTTGTTGATCATTAATTACTGTCTTACCTTTTGTCTGTCCACTGTAAATTAGGTTTGTGTGAGGTTAAGGAGGCTTTACTCAGGGGTCCAACTGTGACGATATTGATTGATTTGTTAATGAAACAGTTTTATTCACTAAGACTAATGTATTGTATTTATACTTATTTTACTTATTTGGTATGAATACTATTGATATTTGGATGGGTTACGTTTGGCAGAATTAAAGTTTAATTGTACAACAGACAATATTAGGGTGAGGTCCAGTTTTGTTGGATAACACAATTGTATTAAGACTTTTAAGGTAACAAAAAAAGTTCTTTAATCATGACAGTTTAGGCTTTTTAGTGACAGTCACTTTTTTCTTAAACTAGAAAATTGCATTAAAGAGGCACATATTTATATTGTATTTAAATGTGTCCATCCTTTTGCATAGACCTTTTTAGGACCAACTAATGAACATCTTGGACGACATGATACCATATTCGCTCACACTGTCATCTAACAGCATGATATGCTGGTTTTTGAACCTTAGATGATACGGTCCAGGGGCTTTTTGTGCAGCTTGCATGTTGCATCGGTCTCTTCCAGGTGTGTTAGTTTCTTCCTACAGTCCGAAGACATGCACTCAGGTTGACTGGAGATGCTGAATTGTCCTATAAATGCCTATTTACTACATTGTAGTCCCGGTTCCATGCCAAAGAGAGTTGATATGCTGGATGTAAAAGAACAAGACAATTGAAATCTGATGCAAGGAATGTAGCATCAGACACCAATGGGCAATAGTCCCACAGTGGATGAAGGATAGAATAAACATTTGGTCAGTGATGCTTTTATAGTAATTATTTACCGTGTATAATTTGGGGGTGGTGATGGAAAGACAGTAAAGTTGTAAATTGGAAACAGACGGTTTGCACCAATAACTGGTAAAACCTTGGAAATAGGACGCCAAACTATAGATTTTCATTAAGTTATTATCTATTAATAATTAACTAATAAAAACTGTATTCCCATCTGGCTTAATGCATGTGTTTATGTTTTATGTGCAACACTATTTGCAGAATTATCCTTAAGATATTCCCGCCCATGTGTCTGTGCTCCTAGGAACTTTGTTTAAGTGGTGCAAAGCTTCCTTTAAGTGAAAGCAGGACAGACCACATTCAACTCCACAGTAAGTGCATAACATTGTGTCTTGTAGCTTGCACTTGTAGAAATGAGATTAGACTTTATTTAATCATCAAAGCATGTTATTGATTATGATATTTAGTGTCTATAATTTATCATGATCATTGAGTATATTGCATTATTTTAATTAATTTAATGTCTAAACTGTCTTTATAAAAGTAAATTTACATTATTTGATATGAATTTATATATTTAGACATATTTATAAAGAATTTTCTGTAGAATATGGGAATGTGGAATATCTTGCACGGCTATTGTTTCCATAAGAAAAAGCTGTAGTACAAGGAAATGTTTTTTTTTCTTCTTCCAAAGCATGATAACAATGTGTACTTGTGTGAACTTATGATTGTGCAACTGAATCTGTCAATGATCTATTCAGTATACAACTGTTGGAAAGGCAACTACGCATGTTTAAAAAAAAAAATATTCTGGATTAAAAAGCAGGTTGACTCTATTTGCACAGCTAACTGGTAGGTTAAATATCTAATATCTTACCAGTCCAGAAAAAAGCAAATTGGGGTTAGATGGCACAGTGTGGCACATGCTAGTCTGCCACTGCTCAGAGTTCAAACTTTTGTATAGTTGGTTTAAACCCATTTTATATCAGCTCTGTTAACAGAAGAGATTTGTTATGATTAATGTCATTGTGGTCTGTATTGTCTGCTTGGAGGTTTCTGCTTGGTAAAGATAATAATAGATTAAAAAACGGAGAACAACGTATACAACTGATTTCATTATAAACCTTGTAAAAAAATACAATTTTCTTTATTATTATTATTATTATAAATTACAATGCAAACATATGTTTAGTTGTGACATATATAGTATGCTACCAAAGAAATGACTTGTTAATTCCAGTACAGGACGGTACTATGGCTTAATAGTTTGCACTGTGACCTCACAGCGAATAGGCTGGGTAGGTTTAATCCGTGGCCTGGATTTAAGGCAATCCGGGGCTTTCCGTTTGGAGTTTGCATGTTCTCCACATCTGCATGGGTTTCCTCCAGGTACCCCATGTTTCATTTCACAGTCCAAAGGCGTGCAGTCAGATTAATTGGTGATACTGAAATTGTCCCGTGTGTTTGTGTGCGTATGTCTCTGTTCCCCTGCAATAGTCTAGTGACCTGTTCAGTTGTTTAGTGTATTCGCCATGTCTGTGTCCCACTGTGGCTGTAAATAGGATTAAACGGTAATGAAACTAAATCATTTAATACATTCCAGTAAATTTCCAAGTAGTATATGTTCTCCAGGGACTGCCTTTTAAGTGTATTTCTGAAAAACAGAATCTTGACTAAGTTTGAAACCACTGGTGTTGAATATATGTGTAGATGTCATGCAGTGCGCCACTGTTGTAATCTGTCTTGCCATTTTACCAGAAAACAGATTCTTTCCATTAAGTCAACAGTTCTAAAGTAAAAGTCAGCTCCAAAAATACATCAAAAGGTTTCTCTTCCTGTAAGTGATGTTTCCACATTTTTTAAACTCATGCCCTCATTTTAGAACCTCAGATTCAAGTGAAACGTTCCAATTTGAATCAATCATGCAACATTCAAATATATATAATGTAATAATAATAAATAATAAATTTTTAAGCTTTTCTCAGAAATTTGCATAGTTAATTTGCCCACTGCTGGGAATCCTTAATTGAATTCGAGGAAGGTGCCACAAATGTGCAATAGAGAGCAAAAGTCATGTGACCTGCACTAACTCACGAAGTCGTCTTTCTTTAGTGTGAACGTCCACCATACCAAGAGACACTGCATTACTCGGCTGTAGTGTGAACTTCCACCACACTGAGATACAATGCATTACTCAACTGCAGTATGAAATTCCACCACTCTAAACGACACTACATTACATGGCTGTAGCGCGAAATTCCACCACACCAAGAGACACTACATTACATGGCTGTAGCGCGAAATTCCACCACACCAAGAGCCACTACATTACATGGCTGTAGCGCGAAATTCCACCACACCAAGAGACACTACATTACATGGCTGTAGCGCGAAATTC
>JAOTRQ010060108.1:0-13699 GCA_028565875.1 Hoplisoma paleatum
GGGGGGCGGTATGGGTACCTACATTCTGCACCCACGGCGGGGTGTCACTAGTGGGCTGCATTTTATTTCAAGCCACCTTTCTAGTACTCTAGAAAGTACAATAAGACAATATGACAATTATAATCACAATAATATATAACAATGCAAGTGTATATATATAATTATATATGCAGAATAAAACTAAATGAATTGTTGTTGGCAAAAATCATTTCTTAAGACTCCTGATTGTTCATTTTAATTGAAGATTTTTATTATAAAAGATTATTATTATAAAGTTTTTTTTATATAAACGAGTGCACACGTTTACCAAGCCGACTAAAGACTAAAATGATCATAATTATTAATTTCTGGTTGTAAAAGTTACTCACTGTCCACCGAACAGCTGCATGCCGAGCAGAGCGAACACCACGATGAAGAGGAAGAGGAGGAAGAGCAAACTGATGATGGACTTCATGGAGTTGAGCAGAGACACCACCAGGTTCCTCAAGGAGTTCCAGTACCTGGTTAAAACCGAAGATCCGAAACTCGTGTCACATTTTTACCACCATTCAACAGCCAGAGAGGTTTCCAGCTCCATACTGACGACAGAAACGAAACAGCGACCCCTAGAGGATCATGGAGTGTAAAATACAATACAATGTGTGTGTGTGTGTGTACCCTCGTACCTCTCAGGTGTTTAGTGTATTCGCCCCTAAATAGAATGAAACACTGGTGACACTAGGTAACGGACGGATGGACCGTACACCAACATGCTAGCGTGTTGTTCCACCTCCGCCATAGGCATATGGGAGGTGAACAAATGTACATTTGCATGGCCCGATGCTTTGTTAGCTTAGACCGTAGAGATGTAACAACCTTGTAACTCCGTTTAATACTAAAACGCTTTCTGTGTGGCTTTTGCATGTTCTCCAGGTCTGCTGCGGGGGGGGGGGGGGGGGGGGGGCGTGGTTCCTCCTACAGTCCATTAAAACGTTTCGAACGCTTCACGTACTTGGTGACTTTAAAGATCCTGAGGAGACGCAGAGCTCGCAGGACGCTGATGCCGAAAGAGGCTCCGGGTACGACGGCGGCCCAGACCACCTCGAATATGCTGCCCACGATGACCTAAACACATCAGCAGACAAACAAACAAACAAACATAAACATAATAAACGTAATAATAATGAATGTGTATGTCGGGGCACCACGTCTGATGATTGGATTCATGGTTTAAAAGATGGTTTTGGTCGTTAGCTAAATGGATCGCCGTCATTAGATGTTCAGAATCGAAGCTTCTGTACAGAACTGTGGAAATGTATGAGAACGTCGGAGAACATGTTAAATACCGGTGCAGTGAGTTAGTGTGTAACTGTGGTGCGGGTTCTAGATTTGTTCTGGTTCAGTTTTCCGCTCGTTTGACTTAATAAAGCGCTAATAAAGCTGGTGTAACGACTCCATCAGTCGCCTCGGTAACCACGGTTACAGAGATGTAGAACTGCTGCACACCAACATATCACATGTAGAGTTATTATTGATATTATTACTATTATTATAACTTTCTGGAAATCTATCATTCATCCAATGGGTTTTTAATGAGGACTTTTATTTTGTATTTTGTAGATTTAATACTGAAACTATGAACGAGCAGTAAATGAGGTTTTGCTTTGATGACAGCTTTGCACATTGGCAGGACGAATCCATCCGTAACACTTTAGGCCAGGTCATGTGACCCAGCATTTCCGTCACACTCTTTCGTTTGTATGAGAAGGTGTGTGTGTGTGTGTGTGTGTGTGTGTGTGTGTGTGTGGAGCTCCCACAGGCTGTCTCCACGACGACTGGTAATGACTTTCTCTTTATTGTTGAGCAGGATGATGATCCGGTGAATAACACGAGACCCTCCGGTGGCTGAATGAGGTTCCAGTTCCTCAGAGACTCACCCCGAAGTCGAAGCAGTTGAACGAGGAGTGGAAATAATTGCGGGCCCCCAGGCCGTACATCTTCAGAGTCATCTCAGACAGAAACAGAGCCAGGAACACAAACTCAGCCAGATCTAATATCAGAGGAGCACAGAAAGATCTGAACAACCAGACTTTAAAGAGACGTTCATGATACAGACGTAACGATTCAGCAAGAATCCATACGAATCGATTCACTTTTAAACATTTACTATAGTGTACACATTTTGTATTCATCTGCACAATGGATGCTCTGTGATTTCTTTCAGAATTAAAAGCAGACATGCTGGTTCCACAGCGCCATCTGCAGTTTAAAGTGGATGTCGATTCATCTGAATCGATTCACCGATTCGTTTCGCCAAATGAATCGATTCTTTATGATCGATGATCGTTTTAATGTCTCTGTGTATCTGTACATAAACAGCATCCTTCAGTTACCTGCTACACATCTCACATGTTACATGTGTCACGTTGTTCCGTGTGACATGTAACGTGATTCACGTGCATCACATGTTGTGTTGCCTGTTATGTGCCATGCGTTATGAGTGTAACGTTCTGCGTGTCGCATGTCACGCGTGCCACGTGTTACATGCGTACGTCACATGTTATGCAGAGCATCTGCGACGTGTCGCCTGTTACATGATTTGTGTGTTATATGTTACGTGCATCATGTGTTACGTGTGTAACCTGTTACATGTGTTACATGTCACGTGTCTCGTTTGATGTGTGTCACCTGTTATGTGTGTCACGTTTGTCTCGTGTTACATGTGTCACATGTTATGTGTTTTACATGTCACCTGATACATGTGTCACCTGTCGATTGTGTCACGTGTGTCACATGTTACACGCATCACACGTTCCTTTTATTTGTGTATTTAAGCCACATCATGACCGCGAGGGACCCGTAAGTGCATCTTCACAGCCGTGATCATGTGACGTGTGAGTGAATGTGATTGGTGGATGTTAATGACGTACGTACACAGCGCGTGGCTGAGCCACTCGGGTTGGTTGTAATGAACCATGGCGACGCACAACGTGTTCAGTCCGACGATACACAACACGATCCAGTAGAAGCTCTGAGCCTTCACCATTCGTCTGATGAAGAAACGAATTCGTTTTTCTTTACGCCGGAAGTACGAGGAACCTTCACTCTTACTGCCCTTCAGGCTGCTCCGAGCGAACGGAGATCCAGGGGGCGCTGTGGGTCCAGAGACAAACAAGGTCCGGTTTAGGGTTCTTACACACATTGCATGGATTTATATCAGGACACAAAATGTCACGGACAATCACATTTCAGTTCGTCTCACGCTGGAGGAAACCGGAGCACCCGATGTAAAACCACACAGACTTGAATGAACAGGAAGGGGAATCGAACTCACAACCTTCGTACATGGATTCAACAGTGGAAGCCACCCAGACGAAGACTAAATAACACAATATAAGTTATTTTTGAGTTTTATTTATATGTAACATGAGTTATTAGCAGTCACAGCATTTAGCAGAAAGACTCCGTCATCCAAAGAGACTTACAGTTAGTTAAGGGCCTTGTTTAGGGCCCCAACTGGGTCAACGTGATTGTAGTGGGGCTTGTTATACAAATGGTATTGTTGTTATTGTTTAATTTGTTGGTCATTTCTTTAAGCATTTTGATTCCCGGGAAAAGAGATCTAGGGCTTTCTGTAAAGAGTTTGCATGTTCTCCTCATGTCTGTGTGGGTTTCCACCGAGTACTCTGGTGTCCTCCTATAGACTAAAGACATGCAGCTGGTTAATTGGAGATAGTGCAAATTGCCCTGTGTGTGTTTGTATGTGTGTCACTGTACCCTGCACAAGACTGGTGACCTGTTCAGGTGTTTAGTGTATTCCACCAGTGATTTATTTGATTGATCACAAACACAGAGGCAGAAAAAAGGCACCCGGAATAAAAATAAGCTCAAATCAAATCAAATAAACCTTCAGGGAGTCGTGAGCACAAGCTGTTGAGTCTGGTATGGAACCCTCGACAGAGACGGTCCCGCTACGGCGGGTTGACGTGAGCGCTTTATAATGAAAGTCTTATATCATGGCTGAACTCATCTACAGAGTCGCCCACTCATGGATCCACTTCTGCTGCACTCCAAAAAAGCTCAAATGAACTCGAATTAAGGACCGACAAAAATACACAAACCAAAAGAACCTGTTTTATATAAACACTGATTCATTTTTAAAAAGCATCAGTCATGTAATCACACTTAGAAATTTCTACAGTTCTGTATAAAATCCTCTAGGGGGCGTCTCGATTCGCTGCAGAGAAACAAGACGTAGAGATTTTATTTCTTTTTTTACTTTAAGTTATAATTACGCTTCAGTAGATGAGCGACTGATTCAGATTCAGAGGAATCAACTTGACTCGATTCGTTTTACCGACAGACGCTCCTGCAGGGGGAGCCGTGTCGTGCATCATACCGAGTTGTGTTAAGAAGGAGAGTCGTGTTCAGGGTCTCCCGGTCCAGAATACAGGAGCAGATGAACCGGACTGTCCGGTGGGAAACACCCAATATAAATGAAACATTTAGACGCCGAAACGTCGTCGTTTATTCACTCAACAAAACGTTTCGTCCACTTTTGTTACGTTTCCATGACGCCACATTTGACATTTTTATAATTCTGAGCTTCATCTATTTGGTTTGTTAATGAACATTTTCAAAATTCCTGACGAACTGATGAATGTAAAAACAGTTTGTGATGATTCCGTGTCGACTATTTAGCAGACGCCTTTATCCCAAGCGGCTAGTGTGGCCTGAACCGACGTCCTTCTGGTCTCTAGTCTAGCATCTTAGTACCACTTAACCGTCACTGCAGATCAGATTTATTACCTTTGATATAAGATGCTTTAAGTTCAACTGTACTAAGAAATATGTTCATACAGCCACTGCTGATGATTTGTATGTTCTCTCCAGCTAAATGTATGATTTCTGAGTCTTACCGACAGAAGAGACGTCGGTGAAATGTTCGTCTCCTTCTTCTGCACTGATGAGCTCATTCTTACCCTTCTTGGCCTTTTTCAGGACTAAAACAAAACACAAGACGATAAGCGACCGGACTGAAGACATTATTCACCGCCGCTGCCGGATCCTCAGAAGCATGAAGTAATACAGTCACTTTACAAATCAAAATCATCAAAAAAATAATATGTTTTATATGTTTTAATAAATAATATGTTTTATGTTTCACAAAGCCAAAGACGCTTTAACATCATGCACAGAGTTGGATGAGAAATGTAACCTCTCAGGACCGGGAGGTTTTAGGTTCAGATCACAATATTTTAAATCACCTGGTATCCACATCCGAGGACATCACATTATCATCTAGTAGCAGCAAAGAACAGAACCCTTTTACAATCATTCAGTCCCAATGAGCCCAAATAGTCAAGAGAAATTAAAGATGCACGCTCTGCAAGAGCTAATTTGATGGTGCGCCTCAGTGGGACACCTATAGGCATGTGACGTGTCCCTAGATCACGACCCCGGGTACAGAATCAGAACCATTGGGTGTATAAATCGGACGGGTTCAAAGCAAATTAGGGTATCATGCACACTTCATACAGCCATGAACCAGCTCACACAACATCACTTCCTTGGTTATAATAACGCTTGACTGTGTACCAATAACACGTCTATAGTCTGATACTATTCTACATGGTTGGTGTTGCCAGATTGTGCATATTCCAGCCAATTGTACAAGTTAAGTTCAAAATGCACAATTATTATCTGCTTTACTTGTAATATTTAGGAAATATTGCAGACTAACAACCCCGTACACCCGTACACCCGGTCCTGCAACGTTTCCCTGATCTGCTTCAGCATGTGTGTCTGTGCTTTACTAATCCAATTATCCCTGTTGTCTTAATCCCTGTAATTACTTCTGGCGTCTGCAGCGGGACTAATTGATAGAGATTATAGGCCCGATACGGCTAAACTACCGGGATGCGAATATTAAGCACGTCACAGATCGTCTCCGGTAAATATAAGTGGGAGGGGTCGAATCAGGGCTGGTTTAGGTTCTCGGCGTCGTCATGATGTGTTTCGTTCTAGAGCAGAACAGAAAGGATCTACATTTGTACGGGTGCGCAGACGTGTGAAAGTTTGTGACCCTACATGCACGATGAGCTATAACGCTGCACCATTGTGTAGAGCTTTGTTTATTAAAACGTTTGCGTCCAGAACACGGTAACACAAAGGACAAAATCAATCCGTGTATAATGATGGATCGAGACGCTCATACAGGTGAAAAGTCGAACACGGATCAGTCCAACCCATGATTGTGTCTGAGGGAGGGCAGACTGCAGGACGATGCATCTTACATACCAACACAATGCTTACATTTCATTCCCATATGCAAAAATACATCTTATTTTTTACAATGTGTTGTTTAATACAGCAGCACCTGACTGTTCCCTGAGCAACGTGTACTCACTGTGGCCCCCTTGTGTCTTCACCAGTGTGTGTAAATGTGTGTTTCACAGCACGCACCAGGTTATATGCGGTAAGTATGTAAATACATAGTGGTGAAAAGCATTTTCTAAATTTTAAATACTCACTAAACCACACACACACACACACACACACATTTGAAAACAGAAGCAAAATATACACATTTATAATATACACAAAGTATGTAAACTCTATATTTTGCCTCAGGTCTCTCTCTCTCTCTCTCTCTCTCTCTCTCTCTCCCTCTCTCCCTCTCTCTCCCTCTCTCCCTGTGAGTGTGTGTGTGTGTGTGTGTGTGTGTGTGTGTACATGTGTGATTCCATTTAACCGATACCAATCATTCAGCGAGAAGTCGATGGACTAGAATGTCAGACCTTGTTATATTTAACGCAGGTTTGGGTTTAAATCAGACGAATCGTTTGTACCTGGGTTGTTTTGTTTCCTCTTGTACCAAGCACCATCCAGCGGAGATTTCTCCTCGGCATTCTCGTCCTCTTCTGCCAGCAACACCTCCTCTGGAGGAGCAGAAAATGCATTCGGCTGTGGGATTGATTCCAGCTCGGTGTTTATCGTTACTGGAGTTTGGTTTCCACACGTGTCTCTTATCGTTTTCGTCCATATTTGACATGAGTAACATTATTATGACGCTGTAATTTTCGACGAGTGCAGCATGTGGATCATTAAAAGATCAATTTCCAGTGTTTAGTCGATGCTGTCATCCAAAGTGACTTCTGTACTTTGTGAATAATTTTCTACTTTGTGTTTGACTTTTTTCATTATTGTATCATACTAGTGAGGATTCAGTTTCCTTAGAGATTAATAAAGTATCTGTCAATCTATCTAATTGTCTGTTTGTCTGTCTAGCTTGTCTGTCTGTCCTACTGTTTATCTATCTCTCTATTTAACTATATATCTATATTAGTAATAGTTCACAGTCTGAGCAATTGAAAGTGTCGCTCAGGGGTCCAATAGGAGCAGCCTGGCATTGGTGAGATTTGAACCAGCATTCTTTAGATTACTAGTCTGGCCCTGTAGCCTAGTTGTATATAAAGTGTGGTCAGAATAATTTGACTCGACGCTGCACATTAATTTCAGTCTTCTACTTAACTGTCTAGTAAATGTGAAGAACTTCTCTTGAGACATTTTCATCCAGTTGTTTACACTGAACACACCCATGTGTTAATGGTTTATTTACGATATCAACACAGCACCACGTCTGGGTTTAAATCAGTGCATATAATCACCAGTGTACCACTGGAGGTCTCTAGGTTCAGTGCAGTAGATCGTCATACAAGAACAAGAACAGAACCATGAAAGTCACTTACAACTTTTCCTTTCACCACCTTGATCTGAAACTGACGGTTAACCTGCTGAGAGTGAGATGTTAAACTCACCCGCCTTACAGATCCACTCCAGGTAGCCGGTCAACTCTCGCTCGATCTGCTGCTGTCGACGAAGTTTCAGAAACTCCTGCCTCTTCTCAACACGTTCTCTCTCCTTAGCAAACTCTCTAGAAATTAATATACACATGTAAGAAACATCAGCTGGGTCACAACACATTAGTACTTATCTGGTGCAAATATAGAGTCAAGTCAAGTGGATTTGTATAGTGCGTTATATAATAGTCACAAAGCAGCGTTATAGAGTTAATGACCTTCAGAGATATGACATTTATTTACCCACAACATTTAGTTTATCCTGTTGTTCAGTATACATCATCATAAACTCTCACCATTCAACTATAATAAAATCAAACAAATGATATAATCCAGCACACAAAACAACAAAAAAACATTCACACAAATGACTAGTTAGTTTATTTTTAGTAAATGCAGAACTATTCAAGTTGTTTTAAACATCACGTGATAAAACCACTAATTATTACCAGATAATTCACCCAGAATCTGGTATAAAATATTAATGGAGTTATGAAAACGATCAATACAGCAGAATGGTGAGATAAGCGTGTTTTTAAAAATAATTTTGGTATTTCTTGTATATAACAATGTTATATTGACTAAAGATCAGTTGTAACTAGTAATACTGCTGTAAACCTAATTTTATCTGATATTTATTCAGTCCAGTCTCAGATTTGGTGTGAGTTCTGGACATTCTTGTTGCCAAGACAAGACATAAATAACAATAAATAACATGTATCTGTTGGAATTTGTGAACAGAAAACATGTCCATGAAGTTGGAGGACTAGTTCACCCTATTTATTAGGGAACTAAACACAAACCTTCGACTGTAAATATCTGTCTGGGTTAATTCGATTATCTGGCAACCCTTAAAATGATAATTCCTTAAAGACTTTCACTTTCTGCTCACACACAAAAGTAATGTCGCGTCTTTATTTCCTAATTTTACACAAATTAGGTTTATTTATTTACTTTTATTAGTTCAGAGCAAATATTTTTTTTCATTCTGCTTTGTAAAAACTTGTTTTACCTATTGGTTCGAGATTTAATCCACGGTTAAATCTAAACAGGTAAGTCTCACACACACATTTTATACAATTTTAGAAATGCTGTTGTTAGGAACAATTTATTTAAATATCTCAGACAGTAAACAGAACTCAAACAAGTGAATCGAAGTTTATCGACTAGATTTGGATTGTGTACCAAATACAGTTTACTGGCGTTATTTACAAATGAAGTTGTTCACTACCTAGGGACACTTCATCATATATTAGTGTGGGATCTGGAACAGCCCAAAATTTACTAATTTGATCGTCGTCACAACCTGTAAGAACTTTAAAGTAACGTCAATATTTTTAATATTTACTTCATCTTTGATTTCTTATAATAATCTGTAACAGTTTAATGTGTGAACACATTTATACACGTGTGTTATTAAAAGAAAATATTCTGTAATATAAAAATGCTATGTGCTAATATGGTGGATGAACAATTGTTTAATGACGCCATTTTAATGATTTTAATGTGCAGTGTTAGTGTGCTGGATATTATTTAATAAATGATTATTAATTTATAACCTTTATTACATTGAATTTATCAATTGTATTTTGTTTCTCGTTTATAATCCAGTCAGTTCATGCATTTGATTTTATTTTTATTTCGTTGGGTGTGTATTATTTCAGTCAAGGCCAAAGTTAAAATGCAAATATATTTATATATAAATATAGTACAAAATAAAACAAACTTCCCTAAATATCTATCACATTTCTAGCTATTTTGGTTTGTAGTGCCATAAAACATTTTTATACAGTATAATTTTACTCAATAACTACAAGCTACTGTGTATAATACAATTTGTATACGTTTTATTTAAGTAAGATAAACTGAAAAAGTTAGTATAAAAGTTTACATTTTAGTTATTGATGTAAAAGTTAGTTAGAATGTGGTAACCATCTTAACTTCACTTTACACTAATTTGTATCCATATCATTCTTAATACAGGCCTAAAGAGATTTAAACATTTAATTATACATTTTTGTTTTAACCTTTTAAGCAATTTTCTTGTCTTTAAATTGCTCAAAACCATTATCATTACAATCTAATAAATGCCATATGTACTTTTCTGAATACAATAATTCTATAAATCCATTCTACACTTCTTTTTCAGATAAAAAATGTCTTCAGGTGGTGAGCTGAGGATTATTTTGATCGGGGGTCGAGAGTTAGGAGGAATAGAGGCAAGTGGTAAAAGTTCAGTTGGAAACACCATCCTGGGCAGAAACGTGTTTCCTACAGACAGAAGAACCGCTTGCTGCCAGAGAGCTGAAGGACAAGTTCATGGATTTAACATCACACTGGTCGATACTCCAGGATGGTGGTGGCATTATTCTGTGGAAGACACTCCCATGTTTGATCATCTTGAGATCATTCGTAGTCTGACGCTGTGCACACCCGGACCTCACGCTTTCCTTTTAGTCATTCCTGTTGACTCCGTTTTTCCAGATGTCTACAGAACTGCATTGGAAGAGCAACTGCAATTCTTTGGCGAGAAAATTTGGAATCACATGATTGTTGTCTTTAGTTCAATAGCTACATCTGATTCTAGAGCCGTTGAGAAAAATGTAAAAAATTGGCCAGACCTTGTTCAGATTTTGAGAAAATGTGATGGACGTTATAATGTTATTGACATTAAAAACCAAGATGATGGGTCTGAAGTTTCGTCTCTACTGTCTAAAATAGCGACAATGGCGTCACATTATCAGATTGCTTATGATTTGCCTCGGAAAATAAATGAAAGAAAAAATAAAGCCAAGGAAAAAGCACAAAAGAGACTTCACGACATCCAGAGAGACAGAGACGAAATGAAAGCACTGATGAAAAGTACTGATTACAGTCCAGGTACAGGTGTCACTTTGTCATTTTACAGAACACAGATCCAATACATAAACATGCATGATAACATACTTCAAGTTACATCTCATTGCCTTAATATACACTAATTCCAATTTCAATGGCTCTTTGTACCTTAAACCATTTAGGGTTGATTTGCATTTAAAACTTTTTATACTTTAAGGTTTTACTTAATTTCTCTGCTCAGTTATTTAGAAAATATACTCAGATGGCACAGAAATGGACACGATGCAACGTGTTCTAATATTATTAGCGCATCTCTTTTTGGCATGTTTTGTCTGTTGCCCAGTTAAATAAACAATCAACTATTATGAAGCAATTTAGCAAGAAATATAATTACGTCACAAACATGACCCTTTTTGATTTCTTCTTTAAAGGTGGTGCATATTATTCAAATGAAATTCGCCTTGTGATTGTTGGGGCATCCTGGGCTGCACGAAGCTCTGCAGGAAATGTTATTTTGGGGACTGATGCATTTAAAGTTGACGACGACAGAACTACAGTTCGATGTGCAGTCAGATCCAGTGAAAAATATGGAAGGAAAGTAACAGTGGTTGACACACCCGGGTGGTACTACAGAGGTCCTGTGAAGAAAACCTCAGAGATAGACAAGCTGGAGATGAAACGTAGTGCGACGCTTTGTCCTCCTGGTCCACACGCATTTCTACTGACTGTTCCTATTGCTACAGCATTCAATCAGTCCTATCGGACAGCAGTGGAGGAGCACATGGGCTTGTTCGGGGAGGATGTCTGGGACTACACGTTTGTTCTTTTTACTAGAAGAGATTGGCTTGGTGACACCACCATTGAGGAGCGCATTGAAACTGATGAACCGCATCTTGAGTGGCTGATGAGGAAATGTGGAAACCGATATTACGCTGTGACCAACAAGGACAAGGATGAGCTGAATTCCACACAGTCCACAGAGATCATGGAGAGGATTAATGAGATGGTTGCAGGAAACAAAGGTGCTTATTACAAAATTGATACATTAACTCAGCTGAATGAACAGTTAGAGACGATTCAGAGCAGAGCACAAACAAACAAGAGGAAAGCAGAAAAGCAAAGGAAGATTCTGCAAGAAGTATTTAGAGGTAAGCAGATGATTATTAAAAGAAAAACTGATATATTTGGTAAAAATAAGCTTTCGAACTGACATTGTGTGTGAAAAGAACTGCCATGGAGCTTTCACTGGGTTATGACTGAACCAGGAGCACCTTTAAGAGTTGCTGTTTGTCCTATGAGACTACCATGGTTGCCATGTTGGAAATACAGTACCAAAGAGAAAGAAAAGCGCCATACACAAGGCAATGATTCAAAACCTTCTCTGCTTTAATGCAGGAAAAAACAAAGAATATATAGAATGACAGTCGTGCAGCTGGGCACAAAGTAAAATCCCAACAAAGACACTTCACACGTAAATTGGAATCACATAGATAGGCACAGGGATAAAGATGCTCCAGAGACTTGGTAAAAGGAGCCATTTTGATGGTCAACAAATGGTCTAAAGGACAGTATACTGTGGCCTTGTAAGGAAGGCCTTTATGTTCAGACCGTTCTCAGGTCCGAATCACCACTGACCGTTTCAGTGTGTGCATGCAAAGTTCAGTAAAAGAAAACAATCCTAAAAAGAGGCAAAAAACGTCTAGAGCAGGGGTAGGCAACCTACGCCACACCGTTGTTTGGCGCTCTGACATGATTGAAAAAAAGAGTAGGGTCGAGCTTTATTGAGTGGATTCATTTGAGAGAGACTTCCACTCATTAATTAGAACAGCTCACATTTCAATGTACATAAGTTAACTTCTGTCAAACTTTCGTGGGGATTCCGGACACATGGACCAATGTTTTCTCTCTCTGCTTAAAAATGTAGCTAAAAACCAGACGGTTGGCTATTTCTTGTTAACTAAATCTTAACCAGCATTTTGTATTTTATTCCTCGATAACCCAGCTGGTCTTGAGCAAAAATTTCATCATGACAAATGAGAACTTATATTAAGAAGAAGTATATAAAAACACATGCAGATACAAAACAATAAAGTAGAATATAATGTGAAATTATAATAATAACTGTGAAAATCTCACAATTCTTTATTCCCTGCAAAAAAATTTGCTTAAGACCAGCTGATCATCCAGGATATAAAATACCCATTACTGGTCAAGAGTTAGTTAACAAGAAATAGCCAACTAGCACAGGGTGTGTGTTGACGAGCTGGTTTTAGCAGGGAACATACATTTGTAAAAGCTTAATCTCAAGAGCTCTTTGGATTGGCCATAAACACAACACATCTCTGTTGCAGGGGTATTTCGGTTGCAAAAGGGGGGGCAACAAAAAACAAATGATATTGGGCATAATGTTTTTTTATGGGATTCGTGTGTGTTTGTGTATTTCTAAATACCAGATACAAACTACAGATTATCTGAGATGAGAATTGTCTTACTTGGAGGCGAAAACTCTGGAAAAAGCAGCACAGGAAACACCATTTTTTCAAAAGACCTTTTTCAAACAACATTTGAGGTAATTCATCCAAAGTGCATGTTGATATTAATTACAAATACAAAATAGCATGCTAGTTCTGTTGAACACATCACAAGTTTTCTCAGTTTGATAATATCACAATTGACTTGTTAAAAGTGTTTTTAATGAAAAAATAAAACTTTAGACTTAAATTACACTTGTGTAAACTAATTTTGTGTTTACTGTATATTTCTATTTTCAACTTTCACGTATTTACATGAATGTTGTATCATTTTAAGAATTTTCGAAAAGAGTCAACAACTAAAAACTGCACCATGCACACAAGGAAAGTTGATCAGTATCAGATCTCAATAGTTGATACACCATCATGGTCGTCGTCATCTTCAGAATCTGTAAAACAGATATTGCAAAGCGTGTCGCTCTGCCCACCGGGTCCACACGTTTTCATTCTGGTCCTGTCAGCTAGAGAACCTTTCACTGATGAAGATCG